>JAGVSQ010000313.1:0-40262 GCA_022683975.1 Rhyacophila evoluta
GCTAACAGTGATCTCACATATGGAAGTTTACCAGTTTTAAATAATTCAGAAATTAAGATATTCAATTTAATAAATATAATAATGAAACAAATCATAACTCTATAGCTACTAATATTTAGTGCATAAAATGTACTTATACATGTTTAGTTTCAAAACAAAAAGGTTGCTTTATCGCTTTTATTTATTTCTGTTATTATGTTTTAATTTATCTTTTATAATTGTGTGCCCCCTATGATTCATGAGCCTGGAGCAGTTCATTCCAACTGCTCCACGGTAGCTAAGCCACAGTGAATCAAAATATTCCTAAATAGTATGTTAAAAAATAATACTATAAATGAAAACATATGTTACTAGGATTTTAGAATGTTGGTAAACATCATATCAGCCAGAATCATCACGCAGCAGAGAAATAAGAGTTGACTATTTCAACAATAATTTTCCAATCAAGTGGAATGATTTTTTCATTAAATTAGTTACACATGATATTTAATTATTATATTTTTCATTCTTTAATAATTGCATACATGCCATTCTGTTTCGAAAATGTTGATTTTTATACCATAAAACAAAAAATACATGTTCATTACCGTCTCTCACAAAAACTCACTGAGCAATGAATATTAGCAACGTGAAACTATCACTTATTACTTTTATTGCCATTTCTAAATTAAGTATGTAACTTTTACTTTTAGTAGCATTACCGATATAATCAACACGAGGTTAAAAATATTCAAATAATGTATATATATGAAGATTAATTTGAATAAATAATTCGTTTGAATCTATGTCAGGCAAATCCGGGTAGTTAAGCTAGTTATATATAAACACGAGACTTAACATCATAACAATGTTCAATCACTTTAACTAGACAAATGATATTTTCAACACCTTATGAGAATGTCAATTACTGTAATAATTTATATATTCATTACTATAATACTAATTAATAATATTTATAATAGAAAAAATAACTTATTCGGTTTACTTCCACAATATTTATTTATCGCTGACAGCTTATATTGGTATAATTTCTTATTTTCTTTTTCTTCTTCTTCTTATACCATGTTTGCTCCCAGAGTGGACCATATGAATCTACACAGTGTGAAAATACCCACCCCGAAAGTGGAGTATATGGATCTCCGTAATGAGAAGACGTTTTTAACGAGAATTGTTTATCAGACAATTGCTCAATGCAATGGGCATCCAGTCCTGTATTTTTGGATTTTTTGAAATCCGCCAGACATAGGAGCCGAACCCGCATTCGCCGCATGTGAAGTGCGTACCTAACCTAATCTAACCTAACGTTAAAGTTATTCGGTAAAAATAATAAACACCCATAAATGTGGCAGTGTTCCGTGTAGACATTTCATTTTTCTTAATCTAACTTAAATAACTAAATCCGACAGATGAGGAATCGAGCCCACATTCCCCGATGTACTAGGAGTGATAATTGATTTAATACAATCAAATATTAATTCTAAAAACGCATAATTATATCGCTGTAAAACAGAATACAATTTGAAATTGAAATATAATTTCTGATATTTTTCATTTTATTGAAAAATTTGTAGTTTCAGTACGTATTTAATCGTAAAGGATAATGAAGGGGGTAAGAATTTGATGTCGCGTAAGCCGGTAGAATGTACATGCTCAGGTGCACGTTATCCAGTCACAACAGATCGTAGGATACACTATCGACCGTTATCGGATCGGATTTGCCCAATGCTTTCAAGTTTTGAATAAGAAAATCTGAGCATTTCGCGAGATCGTACCTGCCGTAATCTGCGTACCGCCCTGCATCCTGCACCGCATTTCGTTGGGGCGAATAACGCGATCACATGCAACCGACTTTCCATGCGATACTCATGACTACGAGTAGCTAGTTGTACCCAACAATGTTTCACCCGACGCATTCCGCGCGCATACCGATTTTCATTCTGCAGCATTTTCGATTCGCAGTAAACGTATAACAGGATTTCGCCAAAGTTGCCAAACTATAATGCACACTTTAAATGATAACTTCTGTATGTATGTATTTTTTTTTAAATTGACATACTGTTAAACTTTGGATTGCGAGTATCTTAGTTTGCTAGTGTTTTAAAAGACGATCAATAAATTTTAACTTAATAAACGAGCGAATTTTATAAATTCATTTTTTTTTTTGAAAATAATGCCAAAGATTATCTAAATTATAGCAGAATAAAATGTAGTACCCGATGACAAGCTTATGAAAGATCGTCTCATTCTCGTTATACGTTAATACAAGCGGTTGATTTTAAAGTGAAATCACTTTACAGCACACTTGAGTACGTGGTAACCTAAGTCTTGGGTAATTTATTATATGTGTACTCCCGGGACATTTCCATCACATAAACTAAATTGTTTCTCAATATCAGAGCTCCAGAATACGCTTGATTAAGACCAGGTATAAGGACGGGGCGGGCGGATGGGGGGCGCATCGAGTATTCAAACTCCTTCGTGTATCGTTCTGAGAATCTACGAGCATTTAATAAATGTAAGGTGCAGATGAGCCAGTTAAGTGAAGGCCCAATAAAAAAGCTTGGGTCACACGTATTCTCTTTGCGTTCCTCATTTACACCAACCTTGACAAAATTTATTTGTGTGCTTTCAATGATAAAAATATAAAAAGGTTACTTTTTATGAATATTTTTGGGTTGTGAAAGGAATCATCAAAATTTAAATTATTTATTATAGGTATATGATTTTGCTTAATATCAGTGCATCACAAAATATTTCATGCCATACCCCCCTAAATCAGAAAACGATAATCCACGGCCCCGGCCCCTGAAAAATAAATTATCATAGATGTCAAAAAAGTGAAATTCTCAATAAAATTTAATGAGCTGAATTTGGCAAGCAAAAAAAAAAGAACAAGAAATTTCAAATGACATTCAATAAGTTACATTAAGCTAGCAAAAAAAATATATTTCTGAAAAAAATCGCGCATCTCTGCAAAAGTTATGCAGCCCCAAGAAGGTCGTGATCCAAAGTACTGCTTTAGATAAGGAACACATCTGCGGAACGAATAATGCTCGCAAATTAAGTTTGTGGTATATTTCTTCGTGTACAATGTTAAAGGAGCTTATAAATACTTACAGTGTACTTTTTATAACATAAATATCAATACTGATAACTGATAACTATATTTAAAGAACATTGAAAACAGTAAAAATATCTCTCTTATGACATATACATTTAGTATATATATGTAAGTCATGCAGCGGCACTGGAATTGGCCAGGGCACGTACTACATATGCCTTCAGAAAGCGTGAACCCTGTTTGTCTCTTCTTGCAACCGGTGTGACTTTAACGTATTGAAAGATTGGCAGATACCATATATACGACGTACTCAGCGGAACTAAGGGATGCTGGCAGGTGACAAACATTATGCAGCCATATGCTCCATATAAGGAGCGAATATGGCAGACGAAGATATATCTCGACTACTAGGAAGAAACATAGCTTAATATGATAACTTTACACGTACATGTTTTTATTGTTCCATTCACGTGTGCCTACATTTACAGGTTACTATGGAAAAACATCTTATTGTTAAGACGGCTTAGTAAGTAATAAGTAGATCTTATAAGTTAATTTTGAACAGCTATTGTAAAAGTTGCTACATTATTCAGGTACTTAGTTTACGTCTAAAATGAAGCCACACGTTTTATATCTAAACTGACATTACAATTAGGGGCGCATTTATCATGCGGTCGTTCTCTCACGGCCGATGGGAAGATTTAATTAATAATGCGAGCGGAGTGTCCGCCGCCGCGGCAAGGCGCGCTCAGCGATTCCCAAAAGAGGTCCGGAAGCGGCCCCAAACGGGCTCCGATTCGCCGCCGGCGCCAAAGCTAAGCCGTGATAATACACTCGGAACGTACGCCACGGGACAGGGGAGCGAGCGTAGCTTTTTAGGCTTACCTGCGTAAAGCTTGTTTATTAATTAATTATGTCTGTACTCGATTTCAGTGAGCTGCTCCAATTTTTTTTAAATCTTCAACATATTACGAAAATGAAGATTCTGATTCTGTAAAATTCATTAAATATTTTTTAAATGACACTGATCTCTGTGGTGATCTAGAAGTAGGCGCGCGCGCTTATTTTTTACCAAAGATTGCAAGTTTGAATTCCATGGTTACTGAACATTAAAAAAAAATCCAAACATACACAACTGAACGCTCAATAAGTTCCACAATTAGCAACCAATTCTCGTATAAAAATCACTTAAAATAATATTTTACCACATCGTACCATATCGCTTAAAATAAAAAAATACATCGTATACACCACAACGCACATTTATAGGAGACAAATAAAGCTCTCTTTTACTATAATTACATCAAATAAACATTTTTTTAAATTTCACTACAGCAAAAATATTTTTTGATGAAGTACTTTCTGTAAAATTTCTATAGTTAATACATGAAATGTAATTTTATCATGACTAATTTACTCCTTTCTTGGAGTTGACAACTTTATATTATGGAGGTTCACATGATCAACTTTTATAGTGAACATGATAAAAAGATGACTCTAGGGTGATTTGCTTCCTACTGACTTCGCTTTGTATCCCCCGTAGGGTCTCTCCCTTCTTCACTGCCGTTAGCTCACCCCCGATATTCGTTAACATGACAGACTAATTATAATAGTTTTTATTTATATTAATGGACGATTTTATCGTACATCGTTTTATTTCATAACTTTAGGCAATTTATGATAAATATTGTAAATATATCAAGGGTTACCGTGAAATTAAAATTTGAAATAAAAACTAATTTCTAAAATAAATTGGTGTGTCTTAGTAAAGATGACTTTCTTTTTTAATTCTCCGATCCAACTTTATTTTACATAGTTGTTTCAAATTTTGTAAATAATAAATGTGTGTATAAGTATGACCACAGAAAACATAACTCGAGAAGATTGTTTCGTTTTTTTACTCTCGTATTAAAATTATTAATATAATATAAATAATAAATCATCGTAAGTGATTTTATTTAAAAATCTTTAGCTGTCTACTAAAACTACTTAGTTTAATTCTGGCACTCACTCCTGACAGTTTTTTTATTTATTTGGACTTGTAAATGTCTGATGCACATGTATTTCAGTTAAGCGATGTCTTATGTGGAAGTTCTTAAATGCTGAGATCATACAATATACAAAAGAAATCTTGTGTTCACATGTTACACTATACAATTAGTGTAACATTTAAAATTAACACAAATACAGGATTTGAAGTCGCGATTTATGATCATTAATGCCATACGCTATGCTGCTCGGCGATGGATGGTGAAGATAGCTAAGATTATTTTAATAGAAAATGTTTCGTGAAATCATACGGTGAGTACGAAAAAAAATACGGTACAAGAAAAGGAAAATAGAACGGATTGAAAAACTTTGTTTCGTAACAAATGTTAAACAAACTAGTCATCAGTAATTCAGAACAGAAATATCATCCTATACTTTTTTTTTATATTATATATAGTGTTTTATTGTTTGCTGTTTTCTAATACCTATTTTTTATAATACTATTTCCTTAAGAGTTCGAAAAGTTAGGATAATAATTATTAGGAAGTACCTGTATATTAATTGCTCAGGTTAGACTGTTTATTTCTCGTCACCAAATTCCATGATGAATGTTTAATTTTACTATAAAATAATAGTAAATTGACCAGCTTAAGGCGACTATATTAAAAGAAGTAATTTTTAAAAATCTTTTTGATTCCAGTAAAGATAGTGAATAAATATCTGACAAGGGCATCTTTAGTATTGGACCACAGAGATATTTACTTTTACGTAGAAATTATTTCACAAAATATTAATATGTGACAATTCTTAACGAAAAAAAAACTATTCACTGTGGTAATTGTATTAATATTTTTCACTTAAAAGCATGATTACTATTTAAAAAAAAATATATGATTATCGTTCATTGAAGTGTAAAATTATATCTACAAATAAGATAATTTTGAATTTATAATTATAATTTGTAAAGTGGGCCTCCCATTACTTAATCTAAATAATTCTCACATAAAATGCAGTTCGCAAAAAATAGTCAGACAAAAAGTTGCTTCATAATTTAAATTTATGTAGATGGTCCAGACAATTTCATAATGCCAACATTAAAAATTAAAGGGGCCTAGTAAGTTGGTATGGAGAGCTCCTTCCGTTACGACTGCCGTTACATTAATAATTATTTCAAAAGCTCATTCTTCAAAGACCAGCGTACACTCCTTTAACCTTACTTGTTTAAAGCGAACATTCGCCTCAAAGCTCTGCAACACCTTAAGCTTTCGGGGATTATAAAGTTTACAAATTGAGCTTTTATGCGTAGGGTGTCTCGAGACCACTTTAGAAGTAACGATGTTTACTCGAGTTATTTTTCTCGCCTTCTCTTTCGTTTTATTATTTGAGTGTTATTGTTTGTTTTTATTTTTTATCTGGCTGTTATCCATTGCAAGTGTTGCTTACACTTGGGCGAAGTCAAACCGGTGCGACGCGACGTCGGCCGACGCCATCTGCCTTTTGTAGTCTGTCGTGGGAACATGTCAAGGGTTTAATTAACCGAGGTATTTATTCTCACTGATATGACATATAACAGCTATCTATCCATATAGCGTATTAGGAATATAGTGAAGCTATTTTCTCTCTGAATAAAATAATAAAAAAAACAAAATAAGAATAAAATCTTTATACAAATATGTTGACATTAAAATAAATAGTAAAGTATATTAATGTTAAGTTATATTAAAATATTTAAAATTTGCATGTTAAATTTTTTTACATTTTTTTTTTAATTCAATAACCTTTAGTATGTTCCTCCGTGGTTCAGTGAATGTCACCCGATTTTGTAAAAACAATTGAAATAAATTAAGTTTTATATTTTAAAGGTTTTATAAACGGACACGTAATATTTTTGCATATGAATCAGCATTAGAAAAAAAGTGTTATATTTTTCACCGACCGAAAATACTCAGTCGCTATCATAGCATGTTTAAACCTATAACGTTACTATGAATTTTAAATGAATTGAAATTCCAGTAAAATGTATGATAAAAAAATGCGTTGTGAAACGTATTTTGAATTTCCTGCAAAACCCATGCTCGTCTATACCAGTACAAAATAAAAATAGTCGATTTATTCGAAATAATTTCTCATGTTGTTTACGTGTGCTGCGATTTTCAAGAGTTCATTTTTATCGACATTGTCGTTATTCAGCCATGTGTAGTAACATAATATATATATATAAACATATATCTACATAACTTAAATATATGTTCATATATGCACAAGTTGGGATCGTACAAAGAAGTTTCGAAAATATTGAATAGCCATGTACTTGGGGTAGAAAACTTGTTTCATACTCATACATGCTTTTCCCTCCTTTTATTTTGTATTAGAAATAAATTTCAACTTTTCTTTTCTCGAGTAGGGATACTTATTCTTATGATGTTTTTGACATCTCAATTTTGTATTTTTAACTCGTTTATGCATTTCAATACGTATCCTATTTTCTATGATTACTTCTACAGAGGAGTGATTTGCTTGTAACGTTTTCAGAAATGTTTTTATTATTATATCGGGTAATACTTTTTATATAAAAGAAAAACTTAACAGACTCGTTCAAGTATATGTTTAATTTTCTTGTAAATACTTTTTTCTGCGGAAGTTGGCATTTGAAAGCGGTTTGTAAAATATAATGGTATTGTTGAAATGGTATTGTCAAATACATTCGCAGTACTAAGATACTTTTTTTATATTCCGACCGATTCTCATTATCTCGTAATATGTAAATAAAGTGAATGATATTGGCATTAAAGTCAACTAAGTAGACGGTACGTACATAACGAATAGTTAATATTATTATTAAATAAAATGTGTTATATTTCTCATTTCAATACTAGTAGTCACTGCTACAATACTACCATAATTATTGAAAGACGTTTTGTCTTTGATCGTTGCTATTAAGTGATTGAGTGATTCTTTTACTTAACCCAATAAACATACATATGGTATCTTCTTGAAAAAGTCACGCTTATGCGAAACAAAACAAAAAATGGTTCTATATTTATATTAACACAAAACAACTCAAAACTATTTGAACCTTGTAAACTTTCATAAAAATCTTTGAGACTTGAATTACGTCTTTTGACATCAACGTATGTATATAAATACGATATGTGAATATCTTATAGTTGTAATATATGGACATTTACAGAGTTTACTTTAATTAACAAATGGATTTCCAGTACCATAACTTGAAAGTATTCATAAATTACACCATGTATAAGATATTAAATAAATATATTTTTACATAGTTTCTATTATTAAAATGATAGATAAAAGACGAATTTCGATAATATTTGGATGGTAAACAAACGTTGAATTTGCACTATATAATTATTTTCCAAAATTTATTAGTACCGCAAAAATGTTTATAGTTAAAAAAAAACAATTACTATGCGCTTTGTAAAAGTTTACGATCGAATTAACAGAATTCAAAATTTCTGCTGCTAAGTCAAATAAACTACCAAAAAGTGTATTTTTAATTAATGTAATGGCAACACAATAATTCCGACGAATATAAAAATATTGTGTGCAAGATTAAGTGGGTGATATTTCAGGCAAAGTTATGTATGAATTTATGTCCTGTGGGTAGTATGGAATGGGTTTTCAATATCCTCTCGTCGACTTCATTAAATGAAAATACAGCCAAGGTGAAAGGCAGGGGTAAAAAACGGCGGGCCACATACCCTCAATGTCGCCGTCGACGTGTTCTTGTTCACTTTATTCCGTCCATGTCGCGCTCCCTCCGCCGACATTATATAAAGAATAGTTTTCATTGTACATTTGACGTACGGCAGCATAAAATACAAAAGATACGAAGATGTGTGAGGAGGCGGGTGCGCGGTGGTGGGCGGCTGGCAACCTGAGCGTTGTGAAAGATATTTTATATTCAGGTACTCTGGTTGAATTGTGTTGTTATTCGCGCGGTCTGGTTTCCTTTCTGGCCTTGGACAAGCGCTGACTTCAACCTCCGATGGGACCAGGAATGGCGTACGCATGATTTTTTATCGGTTACATTTATGACCTTAAAGTGTGACATTACACGAACCACTTAAAATATCATTAAAAAAATATATTCTTAAAAAATCTAAAATGCTTGTATACCATATGAGTTTAATTATTACCGCAGATAATATAATACAGCGGTATAATACCGTGCTTAATTATCGGCATGAAATATTATATATATAAGGAATTTGAAATATACGACAATTTATGTTATTTTATTATAATATATTTTTTTATATGTAAACCATGAGTTAAGACATCTTAACGAAGTTTTCGGTATTTTACTATAGTAAGATAGCCACATTAAGAATTTATGAATCAGACGAGCAGACAAATAAAATGAGATGTTTTGTTAAAGGCGATCTAATTTGTTTATATAATAAAATTTATAGTGACATTAAAAATTTTACCAAATACAATTGTAACCATCATGTCAAATAGAGCATACTTATATTATAATAACAAAACAATTAAAGTATCAAATTTATGTTCGAAAAAGGGTTCAAGATGTGGTAGCATTTCGGTATATATATATTAAATTATAAAGTATCTTTGATTGTGTAAAGTAGTTTTGTGGAATAATATCACATAATGTAAGTAGGAATAACGAGAAAAAAATCATAATATATTTTCAATTGAATTTATTTTGAAATAAAAGTTTTGGGTAAAACTAAGCTTTCATATTGAAATACGAAATTGAATGAAACACTTTGAAAATTCTTTTTGAGAAAATGCAATAAAAGTTGCGATGGAGATCGGTGCATAAGAACGCTACTGTGCGGTGGTTGTCGCGACGCCGGCCGACGCCGAGCCAACGGAAGGGCCGTCGAACCTCCAAACGGGGAGACCTTTTTTACCCTCTAACAACACAATAAAGGATGACGAAAATGAAACATAAAAACATTACATTAAATATCAAATGTATACCTACACGTTATATAAAAGCCTTTATTGCGAGGTAAACAGGTTATAATAAAGCTCACTAGTTACAATAAAAGTTTCTACACTACACCAATTATGTAGTTTTATTTATAAAAACTTTATGTATGTTTTATTAATAAACTTTTGCCTAACCTACTGAATTACATTGTGGTTTTAAAAATTACACAAGAGAGCTCTTACCACTTATTGACAAAACAATGATATTTTAAAACTATTTATCTTAATCATTCAGCGTGATATTAAAAAAATCTAGACGCAGACCCAAACCTATTATTAGTATACTATTTCTTTTTGTTATCTCAAACAACGGTATTTCGTTTTTTAGTATTTCTATTATTCAGGCAAATTAATAATAATTAATACTTTATTAAGTACCACATTGTCAGGGTTTTTTTTAACATATCGATTTCGGTCCATTGATACGTACTTTTTATTTAAAAGTTAGCACTGAAAGCGATAAATATATATTATATATAAGACTATGCGAATAAGACTAGATTTAAGAATAGGACATTTGGATAATGTACATATTTTATAGATATTCAAAGGTGGTATTACGTCACTGCAACCGGAAAAGAGGATTTATTTTAAATTGAAAAAAATGAGTAATTTATTATAATATAGACGTTAAAATATTACCTGTAAGTGTTTTTATGTAAAGTTAATATGCGTAATTTTTCCATAGCCTTTTTTATTTTATCTTTTTCGTTTAAAAATGGTTTAGAAAACAATGAGGAACAGTCGTGAATATGAACCGCCGCACAAACATTTTATTCGAAAGAAGGAATTATGGAAACGTGCTCGTAAATATTTTAGCGCGATGCAAAAACGCAAAAAGCACTCACTAAAAATAGAATTAAATCCAAGTCGACGAAAATGCCGTAGATATACCAGAATTTCATAATACTTCTTTGTTTTTTTCTTTTTATTGCTGGTAATTACATTTTTTATTTTCGTTATTTCTTTTTTTTTTGTAAAGATATCAAAAATTATTAGCATTGGCTAGATTCTATTGATAAGACTCAAATAAAAAAAATGCATGTTCTTGAATACCGGACATGTAATTAATGAACTAAGCGATATGATAACCGATATTATTTAGTAATAGTTAATAATGAAGTAGATGCGTGAATCCAGCTTATTCATCGTCTGCATCGAAGTAGGTTGTAAAACTTGTTTGGTTATTTTTTATAAATAAGAATTGCAATGGCTTGTTGAAAAGTATGTAAATAACTAAATACTCATCTATATTCCAATAAGCATACTATAATTAAAATAAGTGAATTAATTTGAGAGTTGTTTAATCGATATCTTTATATTTATTAAATATTTTTAGTGACAGAGTAAGACAAAATTTATTAAAACAAAATTACTTTATCCATCAGTATTTCGATGATATCATTAAATCGATTTAAAGATATACTGTGGTGTCAAAAACGTGAAAAAAATATCCCTTGAGTGGATTCATGTGTTCGAGAAACGCACAATCGCTAATGCTCTTATTGTGCATAGCTAAAGGTATACAAAGCTAATTGGTAGAGCTTTTTCCTTACTGTTTGTATAGTGCTGTAAATTTGCATCAAGAAAGAAATACAGAAAATTGTCTATCAGAATATGACAATATAAATGTACGCATTTTTTAAAACTTGTTTTGTTAAGCCTTCTATTAAGTAACAATAAATTTGTCAAACGTCATTCCCGTATTTAATATAAATACATACATGGAAAAAATTGTATATTAATAGTGAATGTATTAATAATCTCTGGTAATGTAAAAACCACAGTGTATTTTCGAATTTTGATAAAATATAAATAATAAAGCGTCAAGTATCACACCTTTCTGTGATAATGAGAGAAATATTTTTGTGTTTGAAGTACCACGACTCACTTCTCTTCAATTCTGACGAAGTGTAAAAATGAATGAGATGATTCTTTGAAATTTAAGTGTGATGCAAATAGTGAAAGATTTTAATTAATATTGACACAAGTGCATTGAAATGACAAACTCAGATAGATACTTTGTCATGAAAATCAATTAATTTTGGTTTCGTGTATTATTTGATACTCTTTACAATTAAATTCATTTACTACTCATAAAAAATCATTATCCAATACAATTTAAAAAAATTCACCATCGAAGTTATATTGAAAATCCCAAATGATCTTTTATAAATTATACACAATTTTAATTGGTATACCAATAAAGTATGGATTTACACATTTGACTAATTAAATATAATGGAAAATAAAAACAACCAACACCTGGATAAATAGTTAAATGCATGCTATTAATTTGAGTTATTGTTAATCTTCGTCTTTATTCGGACACATACGTTTATCTTTAGTTACAATTATAACACGAGAGAAATATAGATGCTATATTACAGGATGCATGAGTATCTAGAGGGAAAAAAAGCGTCACATATTTTTTCAATGATATGACATTCAATGCTAAAAACCTAAATGCAAACGAATACGTTATTTTTTGTTAATAAAAAATGCTTCAACAGTTGTTTCATTATTTTGTAACAGTATGTAAACTGTATAAAAAAGATATTAATCAATAATGATTTTGATAAAACAGTATAAGGATATATTGTTTTAAGAAGTTGTTACATAAGTAAAAGTGTCTGCTTATAGCCAGGTGAAGAAGACGCTCACTGAGAGAAAAAAGGAAGTGTAACGCTTTGTGAATAAGGTCTTACTTATTGTATGATATAAGCACGGCGTAAAGAGCATGAGCGGAAAACGGCCACTGTTATAAATACGTATGTAAGAGAGGTTGGGTTAGGTTAAGCTGAATTAGAGTATCAACTATGAGCAAACCTTTTGGTAAGTGATTTTTCATTATCGTCATCTACACGCCATGGCTGCTACCATTACCTATTGGGGTTTCTATGTTTACGCGTTTATATTTTTTATAATATTTCTCCATTTACGGAAAAATAATTATAGATGTAGTATTTTTTGTAAACTGGAATACTCAATCTCATTTGTAATATGCATTGAATTTAAATTTAGGCAATTGTCAAATTCAAATTTAGAAAAACCATTCTTAATTTGGTAATTTTTAGTAAAAAAAAAAAGCAAAAGCAATTTATTGTAATTAAATTTTTTGTTTTATTTTGATAAAATTCATCATTCATTTGTAAATAATGTACGTATTGATGCATATCTCTTCTTTTCTCCCATTTCTCCACATGGAGTATGCATTTCTTTATTCTTCTAAGTATATCCTGTGGATAGTCCGTCTGTCAGTTTTTTAGGACGCCGAAATCCCACCGGTTGGAAGAAAAGACAAGCTGGGTGCAGACTCACTGAGGGCATGTTCAGTGCGTGGCCCAACCAGTACGTTCGCTATTTTAAACCTAACAGGGAACTGTCCCGTCGATTCCCTTGTTTCTGAGTTCCTTACGAAGCCAGATCACTTCATCACAGGCATCCATTTTAAAAAGCTTACTAATTTTTTTACATAGTTGAATATTGAACCTGTGACATATTATAAGTTCGTGTGTTATTTGTGTTTTTTATCATTTTTATTTCATTACTTGTCTATTGCTTGTTAATTGAAGAAGAAGTAACCAGTAAAATATTGTGAAATTGTCAATATATTGTATAATTAATAAAATTTTATAGTGAATAGTGATTGATATATTTTTATATCTACATCATATTTCACGTGTAGTAGGTTGTATAGGACATGTTTGCAATAATTAATTTATCAATTCATTCAATGAATTAATGATTAACGTAAGCATATAAGATCTCCAAACTTAACTATATTCTTTTTCTTATCTCCAACAATGGCATATAAAATTATATGATTATACGGAAACATTCAATAAAGTAACAAATGAAAAGACATGAAGATCAATATGTTAGCCGTCCCTAGGTAAACCACAGCATAGATGTTTTATTCAGAGAAAACAATAACTGGCGTGAAATCTTAAGACGTCATAAAGTTAAGCCAGTGAATTTCGTAGGGGGGCGGTAGACACACTTTCTTTCCGCTTTTACTCGCGTCCCCTTCCTGCCTTATGTACCATACGTTTATACAACCACAGTCATATTCCCCAAATACTCGCATTGTCGCGTAGACTCCACCGAAAGACATGGGAGAGATAAAGAATTTTCAACGGTGAGTCAGGGAAAAACACGAAATTATTAATTGAGTATTCAATAAAACGCGCAACGCCCCTCTCCTATTTTAAAATATTAATATTTGAACTGATTTCAGATGGTTAAACATTGCTAAGTAAAACACCTTAAAAAGTATAATATTTTATTCTAAAAGCACATATCTCTTGTTTTACAGTTTCTTTATACAATAATACATTGTGTCACAAATAGATTATATCTATTTGTAATTTTTTTATACCATGTTCGCTCCTAAGGCGGAGCATATGGATCCACACAGTGTGAAGATATCCCACTCCGAAAGTGGAGTATATGGATCTCCGCAATGTGAAGACGTCTTGACAGATTATTTTTAACGAGAATCGTTTGTCAGACAATTGCTCAACCCAATGGGCGTCCAGTCCTGCATATTCAGATTTTTTCAAATCCGACCAGATGGGGAATCGAACTCGCATTACCCGGATTGAGAGGCGCGCACGCTACCAACCACGCTAACAGGGGAGACATGTAATTATATGTATTTAGATATAAAGATTATTCTATCACGTCGTTTTGAAAAATATGTATTAGGTTTGGAAGTAAACATATGCCACATTAAGGTGACATTAATTGAGTAAAAAATACGCAGACGATTTTATCGGATTTAAATTTATAGTACAATAGATCGTATGACACAGTCGTGTGAAAATGTATCTAATATCGTTTTTAGTGTCATTTATTAACACCAATTCAAAACATTATTTTGATAAGTGGTGCTTATAAAATCTTCATATACGAGAACTTTATTTTTTACAGATATTGGTGTTTAATAAGTAGAAAAAAATATGAAGTAAAAATCACATCGTTATAAATTGCTTAAAGATTTAAATTTATACTCTTCATCTTCAATGAATACCTAGAAATAAATATCATAAAGCATATTATTAGCCATTGAAATTTATAATAATTCATATATTACTCATGAACGTGAAGTCAAAAAGATATTGCAAAGAGCTTATTTTTTTTTTGAAATCAGAGTGTAATATATAAGACACAAAAAATACTATGAAACCTAAGGAACAACCAGTGATATAGTTTTTGAGTTGCAAATAGTTAAAAAACAGAGAACTTATTATCTGTGGTAAAACTGCAGAAAAATCTATTTCAGGAGCGCGCCGATGAGAGTTGCTTTTGCAATATAATTCTACAAGGAAAAACGTAAGGGGGATAGATAACATTGAGGTGACTAGACAAAACTGAGTATCATAAGATATAAAATCTGTAGTTGTATGGTGACGTAACTTTAAAGCCAATGAAAACAAAAAACAATCAATGTTGGATATTAAAAAATGGAGATGGAACTATTGATGGTTTATATTTTCACTAATTAGCAGCGAAATTTTGATGCATCGTTAACGGTTCGACCTGAGCTGAGGATCATTGAAAAATGTATTGAGCTGCTGAACATGGAGCGCGATGAGGTTGGAAAATAACGAAGCCTCGCAATTAAAAAAATCTTTTCAGTACTCACCACTCAAACAGTCGACGCCAACCCGCCGACGAACATAATTTGCATGGAGAAATATTTCATGCGACAAGCAAAAATCTGTTGTTTGCTTAGGACGCGACGCACCGCAGATAACAAAAGTGATCGTGCAAATATAATGAAAATAAAAATAGCTCAACACACAATTCCGTTTATGATACGCATAAGCCACATGAAATGACACAAAGTCAAAATAATGGCTTTTATACTTCATCCGTCATCAGCTGGGATCGATTCACTGGAAAAACCTCACATTGACCTCCATTGCTTTCAACTCTATTCAGTTCCATTCAATTCTTCCCTATTTTATTTTTGTTTCCGCTGCAGTAGTTTTTATTAAGATTTTGTGGACATTTGCTTAAATATAATGATATTTTTTGTCCTACCCAATTAAGTAAGCGGACGTAATTTCTATGCCTCTTTGCTTTCATTTATTTACTTCACACGTTGAAAATATTATAAATGTTAAGTTTAAATTATGGCCTATAAAAAATAAATAAAAATTAAATATATTAAAAACATTTAAAACAGAAAGCGAATAAAATGAACGGTAATTAAAATTAAAAGCGAAGAGAGAGTTTGACAAAAATAGACCTTTGAATAAAAATAAAGTTCATATTTTAGAAATTTCGTCATAGATCTTAACTTACTCTCACTCAGGTGAAAGGCGTATATATCCAAGAGACTGTTATTGAAGAAAAAAATTGGTCTCTGTATTCGCTTTGTGTTAAATATGAAGTTAGTGTTACACTTTTAAAATAAAAAAAAACGGCTAATGTTCTCCATTCTTCAGGTACTAATTAATGATTTACAGACCGACATTAGCCGGAGTGGGCTTTTTTCGATTAGATCACGCATAAGACAAAATAACATGTGCCCAAATACATAATAATAATTAACAAGAGTAATTCTTCTAAATTATAAATGTCATATTATATAATAACATGGATTAATGTCAAATTATATAACATGTCAATCAGTGATATGGCAACGGCTATTGTGATACGAAATTACTCATAAGACTACTGTGATTTTTTTCTTTACGGTCGTATTTAACGTGAGTTATAAATACACTTCAATCTGTAAATTTCTATAGACGAATAAAAGTATAAATAAAAGACTGATTCAAGATATAGAAAAATAATATTTTAA
Source organism: Rhyacophila evoluta (assembly GCA_022683975.1). Classification (NCBI taxonomy): domain Eukaryota; kingdom Metazoa; phylum Arthropoda; class Insecta; order Trichoptera; family Rhyacophilidae; genus Rhyacophila; species Rhyacophila evoluta. The sequence continues at coordinate 16,854 of JAGVSQ010000313.1, forward strand.
GCAAAGAATGGTTCATATTGTTATTTTACCATTAGCAAAAAAATATACACAGTATAAATTAAAAATGACAATAAAATGATTTCCACAATCCCCCCGTGAATAATTCAATAAGAAACTACAAGTAGCAAAAACCTAATTATTCAAAATAATTTGAAAGTATTTTATTATATTAATTGTCACATTTAATTATTATTTATGCATATTTAAATTATTTTTGATCGATTTGGAACATCATGACATTATTTTCCTGCTAGTTACCTCTTTGCTCAAGTCATAGTGTTCCTAGTACTGTTTTTATATTTTTCAAACGTTTAGATATCTAATCATATGTTTGTAATAATCACCTAAACATTTTATGAATGCTTAATTATTGTAATTAATTTATATGAAAAATATAGAAGCAAAACATAATACTAAAGAATAATGTAATGGATTCATGAAATGTTACAAATTTGTCAAGGAGTAATTTTTGTTTACATTTTGGTTGTATTATACTAATATTTTTTCAGGCATATAGAAAATTAACGTTCTAAAGGATTACTGCTCTTTTGTCATAAAATACAATAACCGTTCTAGCGTGCTGTTATAAAATTCGAATGCGTAAAGTTGATGGCAGATAAAACATCATAAACTCCATAAAAGCCCCAAAGGAAGTTGACAGTTTGAAGAGGCCTCGCAGTGGAAGGGTAACCTGATACCCCTGTTCATCACGAGTTTGTACATGAGTTATGGGGTGCTTTCACAATAAATAGGGCAATGTTTAGACTGCATAGTGTATCACATTATAATAGGTAATTTGCATAAATCCACAAGGCGCGCGTCTCAGGTGATCCGGCAGCGAACGCCGCGACGCCGGGCGGCGCCGACGCTTGTTGACTCTCCCGCGACGGACGAACCTTGTTTACCAACTCTGAAAATACAACGGGCCGAAGCAACGCGGAGCGAAACGGGTACTGTGTTATGATGAGCGGCCAACAAGCCGCCTTATCTGCGATATCACAATGTTTGCAGACTTTTTATTCAAACAAACCGCGTCACCACGAAGATTATTTTATATAAAAGTAATGCACGCTTAAAATTCTGCTTTCCGTATTTTTACGAATAATTTTGACATAATATCTGCATAAACAATTTATTTTGATAAGAATAACTAACTATGCGTACATGTTTCAATGTATATGTCATTTTTGACCTACATATTTTTTAATATATTTTTGAAAACAATATAGTATAAAGGTAACAATAAAAACTTTAAGCGGATCGAAATTTTACCGATCGTATTAAAAGGGTAATAATTTATTATTATTATTATTATATAATGATAATATGATTTATCAATAACAAAATGATAAGTTTATATATGCACAAAAATAATTAGAATAATAATAATAAAACAATATTGAAATAAATACACTTTATTGTAGAAACACAAAACACAGTTACTACGTTAGATAATTTAGTATTTTTACAATAAAACTAAGCTAAGGACTTTTATTATAACTTAGGTACCTAAATGTAATTGTGAATCGCTCGATACTCGTGGATGCAGATTTAAGTTCCGGAACTGCATGGCTTACAAAGTATGATTGCCGAATATGCAGAGCGATTTGCTGACAACCAATTCTCGTTATAATGATATGTTAGAAATTGTGAGTAAACAAAAAAATATCCTCAAGATGATTTAAATTTTTACACACACATTTTATGTTGGTGAATTTTTTTTATTTAATAGATATAATTTTGTAATAGAATACTGTATTATTAGTTTGAAAATAATACGATATCATAAATGTAGTATTATGAATTGTATAAGAAAGAACTATTTATTTATGAGAGAAAACACTTAATGCCGCTTCAAAAAGAATATGTTGTCATTCCGAGCGCTTCTGATTGCTCGTTTCATACTAATTAAACTGACTGCCTTCATTTCTCCCCGCTCTCTAGAGTTTCCTATCTCCCTTCACCTCAGGAACTTCTGCCCCACCGAGCGTTTTCCCAGACTGAGAAAATGTTCGTTTAATAAAATGAAAAAATAACAAAGACGCAACACAAGTGTTGTGTTAATCTACATGATGGCACTGAGGTATGAAGTATGCGCTCAGTCAAACAGAAAGCGATCAAGCCGCGTACTGTGCTATATTTATGCTAATCATATAATCGTATCAATTTTAATAGAGTAATTAATTCTGTCATCTAGTGTAAGCGTTTCGATTGTTTTCCTTGCAGATTAGTTTCGTTTTTCGTTCAACCATCAGGTTTTAAGATAGAATCAACTTAACTAACATCCTATCTTCATTATTATAATTGTTACAAGACAGGATCCTTCATCAGTATTCAATAATACTCATCAAAAACATCTAGCAAGTAAATTTTTGGTATACCTTTCCTGTAGCCTATCCTGTTACTAGGCACTACATTCCTTGCTAGTTTTTTTTGTATATATACAGTGGATGTAACTTGACAATTTTATGTATTATGTATAGGATGCATTTTTTCAGTCGTAACTGATTGAGCTGAACCGGTATCATTCGTGTGTTGCCATTTATAGATTATAGTCTAGTTTTAGATTGCGAGTTTGAATTTCACAATTGCAAGATTTTTAAAATAAAAAAGAATCAGGACTGCAGTATTGGGTAATTGATAATTAGATAACCATTTCTCGTCAAAGAAATCTGTCAAAATTAACTCTCAATATTGCGAAGAACCATTAACTTTATATATGGAGTAATTGCCGTCACACTGTTGAAATTCTTATGCTGTAATTTAGAGCGGACATAGTAACAATATATACACACATATATATAAATATATACTTTTTTTCAGTTACTATCCTTTAAACAACTCTAAATAAAAAATGCAGGTATACATAATAATAATTTGGATTATCCAAAAAGGATAATGTATCTGTAAATGACAAAGTTGTGAATTTTGTTTTCAAAAGAAAACTTAGCGATACTACAACAACAATATAAATCCATTTGATTCGTGATGATATTATTTTTAAAGCGTTCCCTATCAAAGGATTTATAAGAAAACATTAATTATTATTGTATTTGCGTTTCCAATCGATTCCCCTATCATTATTTATTTGGCTTACCCGTAGCCAGTTAAGTAATCCACCCCATCTCCTTATCTAGTTAGTCGAACGTGACTTCGTGGGGTCTTTCTCTACCTCTTGGAGGTCAGTTCATGACAAAATTTATCAATAGATGGTTATTATGATAAGGAATTTCACCTTTATCTTATTTTTTCTATGGTCTATTGTTACTTTGTACTATTTTACTTAATAAATAAAATCAAGACTTTGATAAATTTGAATAGTCTTAAATATTTTCATTTGTATTCTACGTGAAAATTTTACACGTAATTTAAAATTTAAAAGTTATCAATGAACAAAGTGCATCCACGAAAAGTTTATAATCTCTAAAAGAATTAACACAAAGATGGCCATAAGTAGACAACACGTATCATGTATTTGTTGAGTTGTTTAGAACCAAAAAACCTTATAAAAAAGTAGTATTGGAAAATAAAGAAAATAAAACACACTTTAGAGTGAAATGGTGTTTATTTTCATTTAAAAAAAGTTTATTTTGTTTTCACTATTTCCCCAATATTATTTTTTAGAAGGTTTTTTGGTCCTCATGAACAATTTAAAATATATATGATACGTGTTATCAACTTACGGTAATCGATAATTTAAATTTCACGATTATAAAACAATGTAAATTTAATACATTATTTACAAATAAGATTTTTGATTAGTTAACTATTGAAGTTTGATCAGCTTACTCCCAAGACCTATTATCTCAAACTTTTACGAAAACTTTTTTTAACGCTGTTTATCGGTAAATAATTGAAACTATTGTTATTATTATAGTAAAATTTGAGCTATGAACAATGCCACGTGATAACTTTAATCTATAAGTATTTATATGTTAAATAAGTATATATAATAAGTATTTGGAAATAAATGGCGTTGAAAAGATTTTTTTTAAATTTTGAGAAATAATGTCTTAGCAGCGAACGATCAATAATAATGTATAAAGCCGCGTCTTAAATTAGACTTAGTTATATTTAATGAGATATTTTATTTATCAAATGAAACATTCTATTGATCACTATTGATTTAAAGAATTAGATTTTAAATTCAAAATGTTTGAAATTTTGATCAGTGAATAAGTTTTGTCTTATATTATTTATACAATTTTTTTATTTTCTATAAATATGTACTAATTTATGAAATTATGAGATACATATTAGATTTTATATATTTTAGTACTATATGAATGTGTATTTGAATGTAGAATAAAACAAAAAACATCCGAGAGTAAGAAAGTAGGTAGTTAAGGTTTGTAGTGCACTTAGTCGATAACAATCTGGTCGCAGAAGTCTTCACGGTAAGTTGTCATTGAAGCGGTTCACTGTTTCATTTCCCGACTCCGAAAAGAAAATGCAAGGAGTGGAAAGTGGAGCGAGTTGGAGCGCGAAGGGAAGGGCGATAGGGAGGGCGGGAGGGTTAGGAGTGGAGAGTGAATTGCCAGATTGCCGCGTTGACAACAACAATGCAAATGAGCCAATTTTACTTCAACGCGTTTATTTCAATCATCTTATTTAATTGCTCGAACTTCAACAATCAGGTTTCACTTTAATAATATTCTCTCACAATATATAATACAAGAAATGTAATAAATAAACAACGCTTCCATTAAGGTAATTGACTATATTAATTAAAATATTTTTTATTTTTAAGCTAAGCCGACAGATTTACTTTTTTACACAAAACTTGTACAAATTTTAAAAAGTAATAGAGTGATTGATTGACAAAAAACTCTTGTGGAAAAAATCTATCAAAGTAAATCTTTACAAAGCGAACAGTCATATATCGATGACGTAATCTGCAAACCAGCCAACTCCATTTGTGTAAAATATTCACGAGCTGTAAAAAACTTTGACGAAAGTGTATGTTACGCGTACACTGGCGTGTGGGAGTGATTTTACGTATTTATTTTTTTATTCGTTCTGTATAATTCTGCGATAAAAAAATTAAGGCTGAATAAAATGGCATCAACATTGGTTTTTTGACCATGGTTAGCTGGTTATCAGATTAAGAAATTGATATTCCATTTCATTGGATTGAGCATTCTCAGCAACAAGCAATCCGCGTGAAAATAATCTGTCAATATAAGTCTCCACGTTGCGGAGATATATACACTTTAGTTTAGAAGCGGACATCTCTACACTTTAGAGATTCGTATGCTTCACTTTCGGAAAAGACATTGTATACAAAAATACCTGAACAATAATATTAGTGCAGCTATAGTTGAAGTTATTAGACATTTAATGTTTTTGTATATACAAACGATGCAATTCGGTGGAATTTGATAGTACCATACAGCACTGATAAGCATATAATATAATAAAGTCAGAATTGATTAAAGCAAGCATCTAAATAAATATTAATGCATTTATTGATATAGAAAAAATATTTGTGTGGAAGGGAAGTTATAACAAATCCATAATATAGAATGGTCAGGTTTTTACAGCAACGAATTAATGAATATATACATATTTGATCATTTTTTACACAAATTTATGAAAACATCAACTAGTAATGCAGCCATTGTTTGGGTTGTTCGTGAAATTAAAATACGTGCAAACTTTTAGTTCCGATAATACCCTTTCTCTCCCCTTCTACTGTTTCTGATTCTGTTTCAATCAGCCGTCTTCGTTTTCTTTACGGGCATTCGTTCATAATAGATCAAAAATGCATCGTTGTGGAAAAAAAACTTTTTTTTTTGATTTAACAGTATTTTTTTCTTTTTTCTTCCATTATATTCGACGACCCCATACCTTGTTTTGATGTAACAGAGTATTATATAGAATATTACATCAAAGCGTAAATATGACGTAATTTATTTCTAATTGTGTAGATAACATTATAAAAACAACATTTTTAATGTTTTTTTAACTATCGTAAAAAGGATATTATATGTTTATAAAATATGTTTGCCTTATCGATAATAAGAAAACCATAATAGTGAGCCGTACAGCCAGTAATCACTGACGATGTAAAAGTATACAAAAAAACATACAGTAAAGAGAGAATTACAAAAGGAAAAAACTGACTTCGTTCGTAACGAGAAGATAAGACTACAGACCATGCAGCTGTTAATCACTAATAAAGTGATGCTGTGTTACTAGGCCTAGCTCGGCCACATATTGCGGATGCTTCAAAAGAGTCTTAACCTGAGCTGCATATTCTTTAAGCCGAACGGTTTTCGGCATCCTGGAAAGCCGCTAAATATCGTCGTAGCATTTGCAAAAGTGGAGTAGAGTAAAAACAGAGAGACTCAAACATTAAAACTCGATTATCTCAAAACTCACTTTTTCACTTTAACGTCTTTTGCCAGTAATACGACGATATTATCTATATAATGTATTCAGAGTAGTTACAGGATGCAGCTATAATTTGGGATGGTGCAAGAATAGAGGTGGGTGACAGGGATTCTTGAAGGCAGCATGTGGTGTCCATATGCTCCAATCAGAGAGTTGATATTGAAGAATAAGAAGAATAATAGAAATCTCTCTCCGAAAGAAAATGTAAAAAGTTCCGTATTAATTTATTAATGGAGCTTCAACAAAAAATAATTGTAGAAAATATTACTAATATGATGTAGATACTGTACAATTAGATATCTGCTCACAAAATAAGAAAAAGTGTAAAAAACTTTGTTAAATTTTGTTTGGCACCTAAGGTATAGATTGATAACCCTCAATCTTTAATTTATATGTGGCATAGTAAAATAAGTTCAATTTTGAATCACACCCCTCGATTTAATTATGGGTTTATAATATGCAGTAAAATAGTATATTCTTCTCGTAAATCTACAGATGTTTGTATGCGTATAATTATCATACGTCCATATTTCGAGAATCCCCTTTGCCGCAATAATAATTTGTGCAGTGGCAGCTTTATGGCCGCGCCGAGTGAACCAAAAAGCGAAAGCAAATGTAAGACAACGAAGGTCTGACGCGATAACTAAGTAAGTAGGTTCTTGTTGAACGAGTTAATTATCGGAGATGAATAACGATTGGAATTGCGCTCGGCGATGATCCGTCCACGACCCTCCGCCTCTTCCGTCAGGGGAGCAATCTGACAGCGCAACCAAACAAAAGTGCACTACTCATTTCTCCAAGACCGTTCACCGTCTTCACGAACTAATATTGTACAACAGAACTATTATTTTTATTACTAAATTCTTTATATATTCTATGCCGAGGGAGTCACATAATGAACACATTTATCGTATTTTAATACAACATTCTTGTAGAGGTATTTTTCATTTTAAATTTTATTAAAATTGAGCACATGCGTACATGGAGTAAAGTAACTTCTCACTGATAATTTTGTTTCGTTCTATTTTTAAAGTCTTTTATTCCACGGATCGATTTTGTTTTCTGTCACGCTTCGAAATTCAAATATTCAGCAAATTCCTGATTCATCTGTGACTAATTTCGTTACTCTAATATCTTTGTCTTTAAGTATAAATCAATAGATGTAACTATGGCGGTGCCAAAATTGTTAAAAATGACACATGTAAAATATAGCATACATTTCACTACTCATGTTAGAGAAATATTCTTGTGATCAATAGCCTTTTTCTTGTATTTTTTTTATACAAAGATAAGTTTTAGGTTAGGATACCTTTCATTTATCGGACCTATAATTATCTTAGATACAGAAGCACTCATCAAAGTACCATATAATTATAGTTAAAGTTTACTGACCTCTCAGTTTTTATCTTATGTTAGGGACATGATAATATGTGATGTATAATATGATACATGCCAATTAAAAAACTTCATCAATGCGATCGGTTGAAATCTTATTGATCACCAAAGTCATGAGATCGACAATATTCTGTGATGTACATGGTGTTATGTCATACCTCTTATTTCGATTCAATATTTATTTAATAGTCAGTTGAAAGACTTAAAAAAATTGATCGTGATAAAACTTTTAAAATATTGAAATTTATCCTAATGATTATTTAAAATATAAAATAGACACGGAGGTACGCCTTTTGTTTATATTTACTAGAATCTTTGATAAATTATGATCAGTATCATGTAATTATAATTATAATACTATTAAATCATATCAATGTCAAATTATATTCAAGCCAAAGCATAATAATTAATGCCATATGCATTGTAGAAAAGGTATCGTGACTCAAATACCAAATTTTAAACATTATTATAATAATGTATTAAGAATAATAAATATTTTGTATCTAACCATACAATTATATATTTTTGACTGTTCTTCCGCATACGCGGTTGAATATCTTAGTAAGTAACATTAACTTGTGTACTGTTCTTCTAGATCCGATCCCCGAATCATAATTTACCATTTATGGAAATCACTATTATTATGCTATCGTCGTCTTCAAAGAGTGTTTGTCTTCATTTTCTTCTGCTTTATGGCTCTTATTTATCGTGATATAAATATAAAAGTTTTATTTTTGTCATAACCGTTTGAATGCTTAACAAGATATCATTGTTCGTGATAAAAACGTGAAATACTACAATCATTTTGCGTCTAGCCTTGTGTGCTTAAAAATATTACACTTTTGTCATAAAAATAAATATAAACGAATCGATTTTGTCATTGATATTCTAGAATTTTGAAAATTGTTGTAGAAGTCAAACGGTAAATATACTTTTCTTTTCATTAGTGGTTTGGTTAAAGTTGAAAATGAAAGTAGTGTTGTGTTAATATTCTGGTGTAATACACATTTTGTTTTTTTAAAGGAATTTTTATATTTATTTTCGGATTAAAATGCATTACGTACTACGAATTTCCCCGGCACGTTAAATTAATAATATGGTGTCATGTAACCTGTGATAAATACAACAGGGTGAAACATTGTGTCGTTAAGACGCGTCATGATGTTGCGAGATGTTAGCTCGGCGGATTTATATTCCAGGGGCGCCTTTCGCGTTCGCCTTCGCCGCCCAACGTCGCGTAGATTATTAGTGGGAGAGGGCGGTGGCGGACAACACCGCTCGCATTTAGATTACTTATCTAATCAGCCGGGCGGGAGAGGCCTGGGGCGGAGGCAGAAGACAGGGAGCGGACGACGCCCACTGGAAAACCAGAGGGAAACTTTGTAACGACGTATAAGTCAATTTCGACAATAAACGGGAAATGATAATGTAATTCCTGCCCTAATTTTTTACATGCGTTCTCATTAAATCTCCAATAATCATCATTGCACCCGCTGTAAATTTTTATGTTGACAGTATTTAAAAAAAAAACAAGGCAGAATAAAGCCCAAATATTTTTTAATATTTATAGTCAAAGCGGCTTAAAATTGTGCATCATCGTATAGATCAAATCATACAAAATTAAATATATTTCCAATAACTTTACTTTAATCCATAACTTTCGTCAATTATAGATAGCTATTAATGTTACAAATTATTAATTCAAGGTATTCGAAAAATAGAATAAATAACAATAGAGTATCGATTAATTATATAAAAATTAACCTATTTCACAATAATTAGTTTGACAAAATTATAATATCTGATAATGCATTTTGATGTACTAGTTCCCGTGGGGACTGCAATTACGTGCGAACATAATGTGAATGAGAGACCATTCAAAGCATGCCATTTTGTGTTAGTTATGTAAGAAGACAACAGCACCTACCAATTGTGGATCACAGAAGCTGTGATGTCAAAGAAAAATAGAAAATTGTCGGCAATAAATAACTATTTTCTTGTTTGGTCACTATTTAATAAGACTATTCGTACGGAGAAGAGGAATTTTTGGTTATTTATTTGTAATCTAGTCAGATTTTTTGGTGACTTTTTCAATAATAATTTCAAACTAATATTTTTTTAATTATTTAATATTTATTAACCAATGGAATTTAATTCAATTTAGAAAAGTTAATTTGAAATTCAAAACTATTATCTGCGTCTTTTAGTAATTTTCACATAGATGTTTTTTGCAATTGCGAGTAAACACTGAAATTATTCTTGTATTTCGGCAAACAAAAGGTTAAATATCATAAAACAATATAAGCTAAACATGAAGCCATGAAAGGCGGGTAGGTAACTACTATATCCTATCGCATATGTAATGTAAAATTAGTAACAGCGTAAAATAAATACATCGGAGAAAGAATCTTTCATCGAGTTAACGTCTCGTCTTTGATATCTTGATGCACATTAGGGAGTGAGAGAAACCTTCTCTTTTCATCACGTTTCGAGGAAATTCAACTCAAGGTGGATTTAAATTCAAAGAGCGGTATTATCAGATGAAGCTCCGAGATGCTGATAGACATATCTTACTTGTCTATTTGTGAAGCCTCACACCGAAGGCGTAAAATAAGCAAAAGCTACTTCACAGAAATTATAAATTAATTATAATTAGGATCTATTTTATACTAATACTTTACACGAATATTAAGATTGCTTATTCAGATATTTTAATAAATAGTATACTACAATATAGAATACTCGATTTTTATAATTCAAAACAATTCTCAAATGTTAAAATGACATACATTAATCTTTGGAAAATACATTTATATACTATTTGATATAAATTTATAAATTTATAAATGAAAGAAGGGGCCAGAATCTGCTATTGCATGATATAATTAGCATAATATGAAAATACATTATCTAGATTTATGTTTGTATTTTATCTTTTCAAGAGAGATTATTAGTTTAAACAATTAGAATGAATCAATAAAAGTTTTGGCGAAACAGTACGAAATAAATATTAAAAAAAAAACTAAATAAATCTCCGCAAAGATATTATAATGAGAATTACTATAATAAAAAAATACTTCTTTCAATTATACCGTTTACTCTCTCACTATGTATTTATATACATATTTATGAATATCTATTCCAGTCTGTAACATTTTTCTGGTCGTTTATTTTCTCTTACCATAATCCTCCAGTTTGTTAAAGCAGCCCTGAAGTTTTATATTGAAGCGACGATTTTTTTCAATGATTGTGTTGATAATGTTACAGTCTGACATTCGAGTATTATTGTATTTTTTAAACTAGAGTTCGTTTAAAAAGATAGAACTAAAAAATATTAATACTTCACTTACGTATGACTTTTTTGAAAGTTGATAAGCTGCCCGATAAACTCACCTGAAAAAAAAAGAATGAAATATGTATCAAAGATTGTGAATGGTTATAAAATACGTCGACTCGATTATTTGTGAAATATTTTTTTTACAGAAAACGCGAAATTGAAAATCTTTGTGTAAGGTAGAGAGTGAACAAGGAATGGCAGCGACAAAATAATCACAAAAACCAATTTTGAGTTGTCGCACGAACCAGAATGTCACAAATCACCCGGAATCATAATCAAATATTTCTAATATTTTCCCCTTTTATTTAAAGACGCCCAAAGAATGGAGCAAACATAACAATGTATTCGTATTCTTATATAGACAACTCAAAGAGGATATTAAATATTCCAAATTACTCCTGAAAAAGGATATGGGTTTCTAGTGATATGATAATGATTTACGTGCTAGTTTATGATAAATAATTTAACAAAATTCCTGTTCATATTAGTTATTTTTATATTTTTGAATACTTAGTGATAACAACAATAGTATTGGATGGATTATTATTAATATTTTTTTGGTCAACGCAGAATTAATAAGTTTTAGAAATTGAAATTATTATCTTAATAATATTCTGACTCTGTATTTTTTCATTGTATTGAATATTTATAAAATCATTAAAAAAAAAAAAAATACTCAATAACTTCCGTATTACCTAGATTAAAAAATATGGTTTACCTGATTTATTTTTTTCATTGTTTATATGCAAAATACGAACTCATTATTGGTATTTGTATAGTATACATATTAACTGTATTTTTTTTTTTGGGTTTGGATTGTGTTGTTTTTCAAAATAATAAAATACAGCTTCACAGCCATATTGATATTACAACTCATTATGTGTCCGCACTTGTTGATCACTGTATCAATCGATATATGATTTGGTCTAGTCTAGATTATAACATTTCATATTTAAGACTGATTCATACGTCATACATCAACAACGATAGAGCGATATTTTTTATGTTTTTTCGCTGCAGTACGCAAAATGTCATACCTTATACTAACATCTAAAACGACGACATGAGCATCTGTTAATTAATTAGTTAACTCACATAGGATTCAAACTAAAACGCAGGATTCTTAACTTAACAGTACCACGAATCATAGCGAAGATCAATCCACATAGATGTAAAGGTTGTCCTAATATAAACCAACATGTTTCATATTTATTGACATTATTTGCGGCGAAATCAGAGTAGAATCTTTAAGTTGATGTCTCATTAGGTAAAATTTGAGGATAAGTTATAAATTAAGTAAACTAAAACTAAATAAAAGCTTCTAAAAAAGTAAAAAATCAACGAGCAGAATTTTAAAAATCTACTTCAAAGTTTTGCGAACAAAAGTGAGTCAAAGTATTGTATACACGCATATTTCAATGCTTGAAATGTAGTTATACACATATATACATATGCCAGAAGTATTGCTATCATTCTTTTGTGATGAATTGAATATGTTAGATACAAAACATATGTTTTTTTTCAACGAAGATCCATCCATCTGAGTTACAAATTGAGATTTATCTTTTGAGAGTAGTCATTCTTTTTAGGGAGAGCTCAAGAATTAATTTCCGGCTTTCGAGACTTGCCGCCAACTCCTGCAGCCTAATACGATATGTTATTATGATACATGATGCATTTTAAGAGCGAAGTTTTTCTCCCGGTGCGTGCAAAATAAATTTAATTTTACTGGTTTTTTTACTGGCTTTTACATATTCCCATATGTATTTACACAACACATATGCAGTAATAACACTTATTATAATAGTATTCATCGACTAACTAATAAATTACAAAAATAGTAATATGTATTTTTGTTATGTGAAAATAATATCATATGAATAATTAAAGACGTAAAGCATTCAGTTATAAATAAAAACGTCCACTTAGTAAGCTAAATAGGTGTTATTTAGAGAATTTTTTAAAAATTAAAAAAAAAAAAAATAAGGTGATAAAATCAGCCTGTTCAAATTAGGTGTATTATTCTTACATATTATGTACCGACATCAATTAGAAGAATTGAGTTGCACAAATTTGATAACGTCTAGGACACCATATTCATAAATTATTAAGCACTCAATCTCAAGAATATAAATATACAGACGAGGCAACAAAAGTGCAATTAAAAGACAATTTAAATATGTATTTTTTCAAGCTTCCAGATTTGAAGCCTTGGGCACCGAGAGCGCATCGATTACTCTAACTAAATTCACTATATCTACTTACGACCAATGAATATTTTGAAATGAGTTGTGCTTTGTTTGATTATAAATAATTTGTTCCAAAGTGTACATTTATTTACATGCCATTATTAGTTATCGACCTCTGCGTTAAGGGACAACATTTCTCACTTAATCAAGGTGGCAGCGCTTAAATCACGATTCAATCCTTAAACCATTTTATTGACCATAAAGTTTCGCACTTAATATAACTCACTCTAAAACACCATCGTATTCATCATTGTTTCAAATGGCTTCTTGTCGATTGGCCTCCTATTTAAATAAAGCGCAAATAAATTTGACGGAATCACCCAAATTGATAAAAAAGAAGGAAAAACTATTAATTTTGTCTGCATTTAATAAAAAATATGTTCGTCTGAAAATAATAGTTCTCGCCTGCTTAGATTTTTTTACTCATTACGTTAGAAATAGTCGTATACACGTCGATATCAAGAATATTGAAATATATGAAAATAAAGAGCGAACTTATGTTAAGTACAACTGAGTAATTGAGACGCCACAAGCAATAATGACGTAGTAGATATAAAAAAGTTTGATATAATTTGGAGAAATTACTCAAACTCTTGATCTACATTATGTAATCTACTGGCAATAAGCGTGACTTATTTTTTTTTTGATAATTTATGCCCTAAGATTCTAAGTAAAATACATTATGTACAGTGTATATATTTGCTTAGACATATTTATTTTATTTTCTTCAAGAATATTTACGAAACATTTCTAGTAAATTATTTTTAAACGATAAAATATATGAAAATGAAATACTTGATACATCGGAAATGTATAGTAATAAAATAATAGTTTATATGGTGTGTATTTATTTTATGAAATGTTACGTAAAAGTTTATCGATTTGACGGAAATATTTATAAACTGTCATAAAAATAAAACAAAATATATTGAAATAGGTTTTCAATTCTTAACCAAAGGCCTAATCCATTTTCAGTATGCAAACAAACGGTTGCTGTATAGATAGATCATGGAAGTAGCAGATTTGGCAATAAGACACGAACTGCGGGCTGTAGATCCAAAAAGGTGCCGAACGACGAGCTAAGGAGAGGCGTCAAGTGAACTATGGCGTATGCACAAGTATAAGAATGTATAAGACCTCACAGGTTGTCAGTGACGCGCAAACTTATCTGTCGGATAATAAAATTATTATTTTTAATGAAATAGAATAATGTAAGTATTGAAAAAGTCTGTTAAGGAGAGTGAAAGTAGTACTAATAATTTGATAAGCAAATGAGTTATATTTATTAATAATTTTTGGTTTTACTTTTACATTTTGACTATGTAACAATGATAATCAAAACTGTTGAAAAGTTTTTCAATACAACGAATGATATTATATACATAACAAATTTATTCATCAATTTTGTCACAAGAAGTAAATAAGTAACATCCTATAATTATTTTGTAATTTTATTCTTCTTTGATTTAAAACAATATTTTAGGCTTATTTGCGCCTAGAAATCAATGTTTCTTGACTATTTTATACACTTATCAAAGTCAAAATCTACGAATATTTCACATTCTCTCAGGCAAAGCGTCTTTAAGCAAGGTGTATTTATTAGCAATGCGCATATTATACCAATACTTATCGAATATATTGAATGCAATGCATTTTATATCATCTGGAACGTTAAACGAATTAAAAAACTAGTAGTTGTAGCGTTGCCGTCATACATCTGTATCTCAAATTCGACCATGCGAGAATTTTCTCTAAAACATACAATTTCTGAAAATGCACAGTGCCAATTTCTATATTTCAGTTATTTGCTACATATCGTGATGGTGAAGCTGAATTTAAACATTAATTTGGTATTTTAAGCTTATATCTTTTTTATCGAACGTGTATTAAACTGTATACTGATTATCAAATAAACGCTATTTTAATTTTTTTTGGGTTACTTTCTTTTTTCTTTCCACAGTCAATATATAAACGATTATTGATTTTAAATTTGTGAATATTATCACAGTGAATCAAATCCATCATATTCGTATATGTGATACCATGTAAATATAGTTATATAGATATTTCAAAAAAATTAAGAAACTTTTACAAAATCATGCAATTATTTTAACTATTTTGTAAATAAAATTTTCCATCATAATGTACATTATCAGAAAACTAGTATTTTAATTGAATAATTTAAAAAATATCCCCTCTGTCATACAAACGTGGCACTCATATGAGGGTGAACGAGCAGTCGGCAATGGCCACTAAAAAGTTTCACATCTAACGATGGGGTGGCAGGTCAAACCCAACTAATCTCAAGAAAAAATCCTCTTCAATGGATACCAGTGGCGCTATCACACTCCATCACATTTATTTTATTGCTTTTATATCAATAACAGATTTCGAAAATTATTTCTGTTTGTTCCACATCGTTGTATTGCGTTGTATATATACCATGTATTATGCTATACTATAAATTTATAGCTCGCAGAAAAGTTATCTGTTTCATTTACATTATCTAAATATATATATATATATATATACGTATATAATTGTAGGGAGAGTTTAATCCGTGGCAAATATTATAAATTAGAGAGTGATTGAATCAGCAAGGCATACAAGTATACACAAATAGAGTAAAGTATTCACGATATAGCAATGCCAATCATTAGGATATAGCATTAGTTTCTACCATGACTGAAACCGGATTACAATATGGTGAATTATGTCCAATAAACTAGATGTATGTTGTTTTAATAATATATTCAAGAATGTGTGTTGCGGCAAGAAATAGGCATAAAAATACTGCACATAACTTTTATTGACTCTAATTTGTGTTTATGTCTAAGTAGCTAGATTATTTACTACGCGCAAGTAAACGACATATGCTAAGTAGATCATTGGATGATGTCTTATTAAGTCGAATTTTTAAAATCTTCATTTTAAGCATACATAGACTTGCTTCATAATATCGCCTATACGCATATACCATTACCATAAAGAGAAATTTCAATGTCATTATTTTTCGATCTAAAGAAAAAATATTTATGGGTCATCAAAAATAGCGCAAATGTTCACATAACAGTATATTTAGATTGTAAATTTATTTTACACCATCAGGTATTTGTTTTTTTTCTATTATACCACTGAAAATTTGCTCGAGTATGAATGAGCGAGTTGTTATTTTGAAAATATTTCTGAATAAACTTCACGCAGTTTCAAGATGTCATTTAACGATTGAGTTGATATTCTGAATCAAAAATTGTAATTTTGTTAATCAACCAAAATAAAATAAAATAAATGCACTCGACCATAGCATTGTCGTTAACTATTAAAGCGTTAAACAGTATTAAAATTGATTTTAGCTAACGGTGCATTTTCGGTCGGCGGTAGGCAATGTTTACATTTAGTGAAACCGGCTGCCCTTGCGTTTTGAGGGTTAACTCGCATCTCCCCCACACGCCATGTCGAAAAGCGGTAGAGAAAATATTGCATTATCTAGGCGGGCGCGTTACCCCGGACATTCGTTAGCTTTATTTACAGAGATGCCCGACAGATAAAAGTGTCCGAATGCAGACTGCCGTCCAAATGGTCACGTGCAAATACACCTATGTATAAGTATATACGTACACACAGTTTCGATCACGTGCACACTAACCTATATTATCATGCGAATGCAGCTTGCGTTTATCAGCCTTACGTTAACATTACTTGAATACATTTAGTGGCTGAATGTAAGCGCTTACCAACACTTTGACGGAATGATAATTATCATAAACGGATTAACAGCATGCGGCGTTTAGTTTAGATATATCACAAACACCGGCTACCTACTTCGTATCGGCTCAACGCAACTCGACATGTCATTCCATTCAAATCGTACAAGCGGATGGCTTTGAAGGTGTTCACGTATTAATTCCAAATATACTCTCGATGTAATACTCTCGTCGTCTACTGTATTTACAATATGACATTGACACGTAACTACTGTAAAATGTTTCAACTAATGCGAAACTCAGATTGTGTCTTCAATTATACCGTGTTTTGGATGCTGGGTAGAGGTTCGGCAATTAAAAAGTTTTGTAGACTACCGACTATCTTGATTTTGGTGAAAACAAAAATAGCTCATTAAAAAACTGTTCAATAATTGTTATATTTCAATTATTTTTAAATGTCCAAATATTCACATCGGAAATATATTATATTATTCATATTATGTTCATTTACCGCTTGTGTTATGTATTTTTAAATACTGAATTGCGTTGCTGTAAGCCACTTTCTTTCTTAATATGGCTCTATCAATCTTCTTTATATGTAAATAGATCACGGTGTAAAAAGCGTGAAGCTGATTTAAAAAGCATTAGTAATACTTGTCTTGTTACAAAAAAGAAAACTTATTTATTTCATATTTTAATTCTAAATAGAAAAATTATAGTCGTACAAATTATCTCAAAATGGCCAATAAGTTGTTTTGCATCGCTTTTGTTTTTTTATTTATTTGATTTTTTATTTATTAAACACCTTCCTTTAAATTAATCCATCTTGATTACACAATAAATACTTTGAGTATAATAATCAAAAGCACGTTGACTAGAACAGCTAATACCTTTTTTTTACAATTGTCTTTCGTCTTTTTTCAAATGATTACCATATAATATAAGCAATTATAAAAATTTCGAATTAAAACACTACAGTTCTTTGTAATACTATATTAAAATATTTTTCATCTTCTTCAACTCCGTTTCATTGAAATACCATTGATACAAAATTATCTATAAATATCGCCTACCGAACTAATCCGATTTCATTGACAAAGTCTTTGTCTAATACTGACAAGATTTATTTATAACCCTCGTTGGAACGGTATCTATTAAGTAGTGATAGATTTCGACAACGTTATCTAAGATTAATATTATTTTATTTTTTTCTTACAGTAAAGTAACTCTAAATGTATCTATAAGTTTGTACAGTGTCAACACGGCCATGCGGTTTTATTATCCACCCCTCTAATAAGTAACACTTGTCGTCGATGTTCTTCAAAGTTTCTTGTTTTTCTTTGTTTCATCTTAGAGAAGAAGGCACTTTCTTTAGTTAATAAAATACATTTTTCCATGAAATTCTCAATACATATTTAAGTACTTACCGAATTTATAAACGCGTATTTTATGTAAATATTACTTTCAAAAAAGCTTTATAATATACAACCAGTTACCCAAACTGGTTAAAATATAATTTATAAGCGATTATGCTTACTAAATCCCAAAGCTCTTAACTTATTACATACATTTCAAGTTAGAATGTAAATATAATGCAAAAAATGCCAAATCTGAAATCCGAGGTAAATTTTTGCGGTCACTAAGGCAAGTTTGAGGAAGCAAGTAAGTACGTAAGTAGCCCTCTGGAATCTTTTTGTCAAACCTCTTGGGTTCATTAGGCGACTCTTAAAGCGGGATTTTAGTTTAAAGTGACTTTTACCACGGACGGTTTAATATGCGCATTTTAATATGACATATTTTCCTTTTAAAACCATGTCTGTCTGTAAAACTTTCATCTCAATCTTAGCTATTTACAAAAAGTATTGTGTTTATATAAATTGCTCGAAATGAGTCAAGGTTTTGACAACAATTTTTCTTATTTTGGATTTTCCAAATACATAGACTTTAAAACTTGAAATAATCATAGACAATCCTATTGTGCTTGTGAACTATCTGTCTACTAATTTTATCCTAAGCAAAGATATAAACATAATAAAACCACCAGAAAGAAAAGTCTTATTAAAATCAATATTAGCTTCTAAGAACCGAATTTTACATCTGCACTTAATTAATTTGGTGAAATATATAACATTTATAAATTTTTGTCATAGTGACGAAACAGGGTCAAATATATTAGACATATAAAGCGTAAAGCGTGACGTTAGATTTTCACCATCTTGAAAAATATTGAAATATTATTAGCGAGCGAAATACCTAAATTATTAACACTGAATGTGTACTTTGTTTTTAGTAGAAAAATATAAATTTTCAACCATAAGTGTGCCGATTCAATGAAGTACTGTGGATATTAATAACATATGAAAATTGTATCAATCTGCAATAATAGATAAAGAGACAATTGTTTTCTATTGGTAGCTCTACTTATGATTTCTAGACAGATGATTGGTCTCGTTTTGTTGAATTAATTAAATTATGTATTATATTAATTAATTATGAATTATTATTTTTTGTGTTGAATGTTAAATGACCTAAATAATTTGCAAAAAAACTGATGCCTTTTCATGATAAACTTTTGCCTGATAAAGTTTTCGTAACCTTGTATACACCCAAATAAAAATTGTGCTTATTTGTACCTTATCACCTCAAAAATATTGGCTTATAATTTTATAATCTTCTCTATTAAAACAACATTTTTTTATAAATATTCATCTTCTTATTTTTCTTTGACACTTTCAAACTGTTCATATGCTCTAATTTCAGAGCGAACAAGGTTAAAAAAAAATAAAAAAAAACACTGCATAAAGTGAATGGCACAATTATTATTAATGGGATGGAACTTTTGAAAGCAGCAAAAGATTTAAGCGATTACTTTCATCTTAGCAAATTTGACGCTTACCCTATGGCGATAATTTCAATTACCTTAAAAACAAGTCTGCGAAGCTTTTATCTCGGAACTTTTTATTTAGTATGAATCGTTCGGGGAAAGAGGAGTCTTCGATTGGTTTGCTTCATTTATATAAATGCAATTGAAAAGATCCTCTCTCTAAGAAAATTTGTGTTGTCTGGGGCGGATGCATTGTAGCACGACGGTTACCAGTGAGTGAGCCATATATTATATTAATTGAACTATTATATTGAATATATATTTTCTAAAAAAGCATTAGAACACTTAAGTTATATACACGTAAAAAATTAAAGTCTTTTTTATTTATAGATCACGTTTTATTTAACCGTGTAGACGGACAATACACGGACTATATATACTCCACCATGTTAGGCACTTACCATCGCATTTTTTTTACAAGAATTAGTTGTTAACCAGTCGTGAAACTTATATTTAGAATAATAGCCACTTCTTTACAGCTTTTACCGCAGCGCCGAAATCTAGTGATACAAACTACGAATCCAGTACGTCCGGGTCGACAGGATTAAAATTACTGACAATTTTTATTTACGAATTGTATCTTTAATCTGTAATCTCTCAATAAAAAATGGAGTGCCGTATGTAATTCAGTACATTTCAGTCATATTTTTTCAATATTAAATATAATAAACACATCACATTACGGTTGAAAAAATTGATTATATTGCATTTAATGATTTATAGAGGTAAATAAAATGCCAATAATAAAGAAATAAGTATCTGAAAATTGACGTTTTGAACTATATGCAAATAACTATTATATTTACCTCTTTAGTAAGTATCATACAGCCAAATTAAGAAAGAATAATTTAATAATTGCGTGGTAAAGGATTATTATTCGAGAATTTAAGGCGAATATTATCTAGAGCATTCAGCTGTATCCGGTTTACATTTAATTAGTTATACATGGATTATCAATCTAATTGATTTGAGTATAGTACTATAGTTTCCACAATCGATTTTCTTTAAAACAAATTTTTGATTTGCAATTTGTACACGCTTACGTAATTGTATTAATTATATTTTTTTATTATTTTGCTTGCACTCACTCGGAGTAAATCGTCCGTTTAGCTGAACGTTCAGCGATACATTTCACAAATCGCGATTCCTTAACGACTCTCCATTCTTTTAAAAGGAGGGGACCACTTTAATTGGAAAAGTTACTTTTCTTTTCTTAAGCGGCGGCGCCGATTCTTCAGCAAGGCTATAATCATAATTCCTGTGCAATCTACCCTTCCCTTTTAATCAATCCTCTCATTACCGCCTTCAATATTGTTTACCAATAAACAAGTCCCACAAATTAATTAATATTTGGGCTCATTTTCAAATTCGCAGTGAAATATCCTTCTTATTATATTCGCGACAATCATCATGGAAATAAATGATTACGTTATATTTAATTCTTGGAAAATTTCTCCCTCAACATCTACGTAGCGTCTTAATTACAAAATAAAATATATTTTACTTAGCTGCACTATATTAGATCATAGCATATTTGTATTGTGTTATTACCTACTGTAATTTGTTACAAAGATATGAAATTCTGAAATTGTATTAAACAAAATTTTTAATAGTTACAATGAAGCATATAGATTTCCATAATATGAAAACTTATCTTGAAATAATATTTTTTTATCTGGCTTAGTCAACTGTCAGTGTATTGACTGTCGATTTTTGCATCGTAACCTACAGTTTTTTATGCCACTGTGGGCTTTGAAACCATAATCTCCGGCACCAAGCTACTGGCTTTTACTATATCAATTGCTGAAACGATAACTATTATTTAAAAGTAACTAGCACGTTAAAAAGTAACATTTTTCAATAGTTTTAAAAAGTAAATAATAAAACGAAATTGTATATAATATCAAACCAGTATTTACGAGATTTAATTTTTAGCTAGTTGCAAAACGCCTTGGAGCAATCACTGAATTTAAAAACGTACAAATGTATGTATAACACAATACAACTAACTACAACCAATAAAAGTGCATTTTTTACAATATTAGGTACTTGTTTGTTGAAAATAATATTTTATAATATATCAATATAATTATTTTTAAAGATCAACTAATAATATACATAAGAATAATTTTAAGAATACAATTTTTCCGTAAATCTTTCACATTTTATATTTTAACAAACGACAATAGAAAAAATCCAAATAATCTGCAGCAACATTTTTACAGTAATAAAACCAACTGCTAAGTACGGCTTAAGTATTCATCCCTTAAGCTCGGCTTCAATGCACATTTTTCATGAAACCATTGACTTTTTAAAAATACAGCATTAAACCAGATCCACTTTTGACGAACGTAATAAAAAGTGAATGCTGTGCCGGTATTTTTAATGATGTTTTCTCTAAAGGAAATGCAACGACTTGCAGGGAAATCTTACGAAAGGCTTTGAGCCCACTTTGACCGACGTTCATATCCAACAAAAGAAATAAAGAAATTCAATTTCGTAAGACGGATGAGGTGTCAATCACACGCATACATTTCAATACATATATAATGCTACCTGTATCTGGTTAAAGAAAATCAAATCGAATATATATATTTTGTATTTGAAATTATATCACGTTTTTTATACAGCATAATATTTTTAAGTTATGATATTTCTACCGAAGATTTTAAGTTTTTTACCGTAAAAAAAACGGTTCAAATATTTCATTTACAACTGATAATATATATATGTACAATACATGCATTAAATTAATTAAACATAAAGTTGTAAATAACATCAATTAAATTAAGTTATCCATCAAATAGTACTATTTTTCATAACTACAGAAAACGTAAATCATATTTTTCCTTTCAAGACGTAGTAAAATAGTTTTGGTAAAGTGTTTTTGCAGTTTTTTTTAATAATTGGTTTAGCCATTATTAACCAGTTACTTAAATCACAAGAAGAAAATTTAATTAAATATATATTATAATAAAAATACATCGATGACAGTTATGTGATGAATATATTCGTCAGAATGCTATGAAGTGATGTTAGATATGTTTAAAGAAACTTACGAAAGGTATTTGGACCATAGTATAAATATGGCACTTGATAAAAAAGTTATGTCCTTTCTGTTGTTTATGCTCTTCGATACCCTCATCCGCACATATATCAAAATAATGCGACTCCATTGGGTGTTTCAATGAAAAAAGACATTCACCAGCCAAGAGGGCCGTTTCCAATAAATTGGAAGGAGAAACGAGAGTCGGAAACTCAAACTCACTTAGCTGGAAGTTTGAAAAAAAGATACAGAAGCTTTTAAGCTAAGACATTAGAGAGTTCTTGCAGTAGATGTTTGAGAGTAGAAATCTGTATTGGAGGTGTTTAATGCTTATGTTTACATTAGGTCGATGATAATAGAGACTATATTTTTACACATTATCAATAATATTTTTTGAA
>JAGVSQ010000314.1:0-12365 GCA_022683975.1 Rhyacophila evoluta
GAATTTGAGGTTTTATTTTACTTTTACTTATATCCCGGAAGATATTAAACAACTTCAATAACACTTAAAATCACCATATATACTCGAAACAGTTTTTCGTGATTTAATCAAAACTCAAAAAACTCTCCAGAGCGGGTTTAGCAACTTGGCGATTCATATTGTATATTAACGATCGTGATCTTAGTGCGATGGATATTATACTTAATTAAATGTATGCCATCGTTGTTAGAAAAACACGTGTCGAATAGTTACACAGTATATAATGAATAGCAGAAACCAAAATATATGATGTGGTAGAAATTTTCAATTTGTAACACATAATTAATTTGAGACTTGATTAGTTACAGATACGTATACTTATTTATAAATTGTTATTTCTTTCCTATGAATATTCATCGGTGACATTCCTAGAACATAATAGTTAGTTGTATGGCATATCTCGTGGATTCATTTTCTGGCTGCTATTTCGGTCCATGCTCTCGAACACACTGCATCTTATGCTATGTCTGTTATCGCTTAATGTCACATACGTAGTCGCTTAAAATTAAAAAAAAATACGACATAAAGAAGCCACTTCTGCCGCACTTGCCAGTTCTTCCTTGTATTTGTATCAATCAAATTAGTAATATAAGAGTTGATTACGTATAATCATTAAAAAATATCTCCCGTAAATTGTTTTGATGTCCTGCTACATAGAATGTTTTAAGTTTAATAATTATTTGAGAAAATATCTTTGTGAATTAATTACTGGCGTATTGATTATAAAATTGACAATGAACACTATAGCATAAATGTTGCTTAATTTATTAATAAAAAGTAAATTAGTAGGTATTTTATTAGATATTGGCTTGGCTGAATGAAAACATATTCTTTCAATTGAATCGGAGTATTTAAAAATATATCATCATATAAGTGTGTTTCGTTATTGTGTTTTATTGATCTATATATGAGGCGTCTAATAATAGATTTCACTATTTATTGGCTTGTTCATTCATACCACATGCTTCGTGAACTGTCGGTGGCCAAACCAACCAGAGAGCCAACCGTCACACACTTCTATAAAATTAAGTCGGGAATCATTTGTGTTTTGGTGCAGAAGGCCATCTTTCGTGTAGAATAATGCTCGTTAAATCCGTTTTTTTGTTTACGTTCAAGGGAAAACAATTGATGTAATTGACTATTTCGTTGATCAAAAAAGAAACACATTTTAGATTAATGTTTTACTAGTTATTTACATGCAGATAGATAAGAAGAAAACATAGATTATTTTATTTAAAAAGAATCTCTTGTTTACAATCTTGCCATACTATCCTCAGATAACTTATTATCATGTCGGATAAAGCAGAAACATTGCTGTTTGATTTTCATTTCAGCGATTCATGTAAAATATATATTTGTTTTAATTAGAATCGTAACTGATCTCTTGAAAATCAATGTTTTTTACTGTAATTATCACACAGTAATGAATTGTATAAAAGGCAAGATTAAAAGAACGAAGAAAAAACACTGTCTACCCGGCAATGTCAATATTAATTTCAAATATAGTAATAATCAATGTGTTAATCAAATATAAATTCTTCTTCACCAGTTTTTAGTCCCTTGACATTACGTTTTGGGTAACTCATACTGAATTTTCTAGATTTACTAAATATTATTCAATTATTATTTGTAGTTGGTACAATACAATAAAAATATATGTAGATTTGGGCTACCCCCGTTGACGGAACTGTTGAGAGCCTATATAAAATTAAAATCAGGGTTTGATTAATGATTAGCGATTTCAGGTTTCTTTGATTTCACAAATTCCGTTACATGTCCAAAAGTCTCTTGTTAGGTTTCCATAAATTATTCACGGCAATTACTTTCCAAAATTAAATAAAAAATTATTATTCGAGCCAAATTTATTGAATACGTCACAGCAGTAAAAATATTTACCAGATGTGTTAAATATCATTTATAAATAAGGTGCAGTTCTATTACATGTCACACTTTGTTTTATTCTATGTACTGTTTAAGCTATTCAAGCTAAAATAATTAAGTATGTTAAGTGTGTCTGAAATGCAATATTTAATAACGATATTTATATGTATCTGTGCCGTACGCTATTTCTAGGAAAATTTTATTGCTTTAATACCACGATCTTTAATAGTGGAATATTTTAGTAGGTGTAATTGTATAGTTATGAGACTTATAACGAGTTCTTTTTTTTATTTTGTGGACGGTACAAAGGTGCTCTGAATGAGGACGGGTTAAAAAAATTGCCCTCGGGCTTCTGAACTAGTCTTCTTATGCAAATTTGTGCTAATCGGTCAATCACTCGATGCAAACTCTGCGGCCTTGACATTTCAAATAATTCAACTTTTCATCAGCAAATTTATTACAAAACACGTTTAGTTATTTTCAGATTTTTTATAAATGCCAACATTCGATGATAAAAATAGAGTTAAAACATTAATATTAAGAAATAATTAATACGCAATATCAAAACAATAGTCTATTATTTGTTTTGTAAATATTGAAGATCGTTTGAGTGTTTTGTCTGCATATATCCAACCTAAACTCTACGTTAATGTATATACTCTGTTTTCGATGTATGCACTTCACTACTGTTTTGTCTACGGTATAATGATAATGTTTTTACCTCGTCACGCGTATTCTAGGCATTTTTAGTCCACGTTGCAAATATTTTATTCAAAAATTCTTCTTGTTCTATGACGCTTTGTATACCAACCAGCTGACATTGCCAAGTTATGCAAAATACCAGACAGTCCTCTCTATCCGCGTGATATCGTTATGTTTGGACGGCAAAAAATACATTGCGAGAAAACTTTTCTTGCGCAATAACATGCTTGCGGTCGCTCGGTGCATCGCTGATATTCGTTTAGCCATTATCGCTCTCGTCTTGATCTCTAGCATTCATACGGCTTTTATTGTTTTATAGTAATGTTTTCCTATTATTCATGATCTTCTTCAATTCATACACGATGAATAATTGCTATTCTATTGTGACTAGGCGGAAAATTTATAAGACAAGATGATATTATCATCATAACGTTCGTTCATTAAAATCGACGTCATTCATGGCCATTTAAAAGAAATATATTAGACAACCGCATAGAGGACGAACGAACTACAGAATATGCATAATTTCATCTGAACCACTACTGTCACTGTCTTTTAAAATAGGTATAAAGCAATTTAATTAATGTTAAATTGGCAACAGTATTTTGTCGCATTGACAAAAATCCTTTTACTAAAATTCTATAAAATTTAAAAAAGGCTGTAACGAAATCGGGATAGACATCGAAGATATTATTATGTAGTGAAAAGATGTGATACCGCATTTACTTGGCCTGTGCTTTTATCTCTAGCGATTGTTTGAATTTCGTATTTAAAAGAAATGTAAGCTATCATAAATGGGTTATCGATTAACCGAGATATTGAACAGAAAGACCTGAAAAAGATTTATTTAGGTATCGTTTTTAAATCGGGCGATGGTATCTCGTACGTTCTATCTAATAAAAACGATTATTAATTTTAATAAAATTACTATCCATCTATCATGATTGAAATAATTACATGGCCGTGGACAAGATAAAAATGTACACACATATATTTCCTTTTTTTCACATGTGGCTTGTAAAGGTCTTGGCGCCAGATGAGCGAGAATCATTTATCATACACTGAGCGAAGAAAAAAATTTTTAGAAACTTGTTTTGCGAATAAAAAAATAAATAATAAATAAAATTATTATTTTGTATCTATTCTAAGCGTGCGAAAATAATTCCGGTAATCAGTTGTAGTCGGACGAACCGGTTAATGCGAGTCAGGGTCACATTTGCTGACATTATTTTATTATCTACAAGTCCCTTATCTAATTCAGTCACAATAAATAATATGAGATAGTTCAGTGGCATACTATGACTAAAATTCAATGAACAGTAAGTACCCTTGGTTATCTCCTGTTTAACGATAAACCTTTCAAACGGTTCGGGTTTCACTCAATATTTTAGGAAATCAACTTTTCTTCAGATTTAACGTAATGGTATTGACTATAGAAAGTCCCTGTCGTCTTTTCATTTTTTTCTGTGTGGTTTACAAGGTAATGCTTCTCATGAGCGATATGCAGCTACGAGATTACACCCTTTGCGTCGTAAGTGCGCACGTTTCCCTTTTTATTGATCTAGACACGCTTTGGTGTTATCATAGACGAATGTAATACCAATAACTCAAGGACCTAATTTGCAACATACTATTTTTATTATTTTTTTGGGTAAACTTATATCAAGCCTACTTACAGGATAGATAATTTATTATTTTATTTATTTAATATGCGTGCAACATGCTTTGTATTCAGGGGAAAGTGCATGAAAAAAATTGTCATCCATTGTTTGTATGATGGATTTTTTTCTATTTCGTACGCGGTTAGTTATTCGTGCGCTCAACCTGGCCGTCTTCTTTAATTATTATTAAATGAAAATGTATTACTAAACATATTAAGAATTTCAATTACTCATAATTGAGTCAACAGCGTTTAGTGTATATATATTATATAGTTACTGCACATTTTCTGTCCACATTATCAAATAGTAAAACGTAATTTAAAATATGACGTTTTTATTTGAACAAAGATATAATTTTTAAATGGAGTACACAGATGTAACGTAAAATATCAAAATCGCTAGAAAATATTAAAAAAATGTTAAATGTATCATTTTAACATTTATTAAAATATTGTTGAGTTAGAAATGTGTTAGATATCTATCAACGTGAAATGCCACTGAAAATTACGATATAAGCTGTCAGCTTAATTGCTGTATAGTGGAGTTCAACTTGTTTGTTGATCGTTAATGGTGTGGAATTAAGGAATCATACTGACAACACGTTTCATATATAATTTTATTTAATCTTACAAGCGTGACACCTGCACCAATTAAGAAATTTATGGATATCATACCGAAGTGGACTATTATTTGTATTTTGGATCTTCTTAGACCCACAGAGGCACGGCAATTACACTGTCAATAGTTTCAGTAAATCCCATGATGATACTGTATATTAACAACGCTTCTACATCAATCAAATATGAATTGGTAGACTTGTGTAAATATATATTCCCATATGGTATTTCGCAAAAACGTTGCACACTTTGGTTAAATTAATCATATTATTTACATAACAAAAAGTTAATATATTCTATTATACTCTATCAAAAATGTGATGTTTTACGTAAAACAAAAAAGTGTACATCACCGTGTCCCAGTCATTAAAAAATGTTCTCTCTCTCTCTCTTTTCGTTTCATTAACACCACATTGACGAAAAGTGTCGTCGCCGTACCTAATTGATAGCCGGTCAATGTTGTTTGCAAGATTTCACACCTTCTTTCTTATTTTTCCTTTACTCGTCCGGAAAACGCGCGCGTCTGCCTATTGGCTGAAAATTTGATCATTCGCTAATGAAATCAACTTGAGTTATACGAAAACTCTGTCCGTATTGTTCATTGTTACATTTGACAGTATACAAGCAGGTGCTACTATTTCCTTTGCAAAATATTAAGTGATTTCGAGAAAAAATTGTGCAAATCAATAAACGTAAAATCTTGTAACTAATTCGATGTTTGAATATCTTTATAAATCGCAATCAATATAGTTAACTCATTAGTTATACTATTGACCAAATGGGCAAAGTAAAGGTAAGCAAACATATTCTGATTTATGGGCTTTATGGCAATATTTTAATACAGATAACTCTTCACTATTTCATTTAATGAATTTCGTTTATTATATTGCTTAGATTATACAAAGTAATATAACACAATCTATTTATAAATATATTTTTTATCTGTGGTTTTATGAGAGTTGTTATAAACATAACATACAATGTGACTACAGAAATAAAATATGAAAATACGTTAATATTTATTATCAATAAATAATAATCTTTTAAATTTCTAGAAAAATTAGACTCATTAGTATTAAAATATATTTGACTATAAATTCGTATTCAAATAGTTCAATATTTAATTTTGATCTGTTTTAAAAAATAATACAACCTTACTTGAATAAACACCCGATCGATAATTATTTAACTCAAAATTATTAAATAAAATCCATTCTTCTCTTCAGGAATTTCAAATAACGGAAATCCAAAAATTTACGTGTATTTGTTTCTGAGCAATTTTTCAAATATTATGAAATATATCCGTATGCAGTGGCATGTCTAGCTCAATATCTATTACAGATACAATATAAACTCTCTTTAACATTCATATAAACACAGAATTAGGGAATTCGTTGGTCGAAAAAAATCACCGTCAAGTAAGTTAAACCAAAGTACTGCAATAAAATATTTTCCATTATCATTATCCAGGTAGATAATTGTTGGGTCTTTTTATTTGTATCAGATTAATTTGCCGTTTATGTGTGACTTTTATATGGGTTACATAATATAACTTGGTAGTAGTTGAATCGCTCGGTGTGTGTTACATTGTAACATGCAATTAATAAAAAATACGTATATCGATGACCATAGGTTGACAGCACGTATAATACATTTGTGAAATCGTTCAGGAGGACCAAAAAACCTTATAAAACAAATGTATGATACGTGTTGTCAATTTATGGCCATCGACATATTTCTATGACTTAAAAAAACATTTATTATGGCACACAATATTAGCGTCCACTGAAAACTAGCCAAAGCTTCCTTGTCAGGCTATTACAAAAGCACTAAAATATTTAGTACACTTACCCCCTGTAGTTCGTTAGATTTTCATCTAAAGAATTATTCACGATTTCTCTTAATTAATTGAATTATCGTTCAACCACAATCGATAAAGGTCACTAAACAATACAAGACTCCTTGACGATCTGACGTATTGCACACTCTGTTGCCATACGGTGGTTGCGATGTCTTTTAAATTATCAGAGGCACCGTATTAAAGGTGTAAATTGAATTAGACCCCATTATCTTCTTGTTATATTGTGTTCTATATACCCATATTCTATATCCGCAGTAAGTATCGGCAAAAATCAACCACGGACTTATGAAAAATGCGTTTCATTTGTGGGTTTATTATAGCGGTTAATAATTTAAAATCACGAAAGAAACTACAATACTGTAGCTTCTATAAAATTGCCTTATTGTAAAATACATATTACCGTCATGCACTTATTTATTTAAAAAGAATATTATATTGAAAATTTTACAACAGCCTAAATGGCTATCGACAAATATTAGCGGTTTTTTAAAAATTAAATTGAATTATTACATTTTTCCTTTTCAAGCACCCTCTAAAATTGGATACATGGATCTCCACTGTGTGAAAACATATTTTTGACTGATTAATTTCACGAAATTTGACTTGTCAGCAAATTATTCTACCCATTAGGCATTCAGTCATGTATTTTATTAATCCTGCAGTTGTAAGATTCGGACACGCAACATCCGGCTCCTAAAAGTATAATTATTAAATCTTATAAATACCAACTCCAGAAATAGGAACCGTTCAAAGTTTTGAAGAGCTGGAGAATTCTCAATGTCGAATAACTGGTAAAAAAATAATATTGCCTCAGTGGAATTATTTTCGTATACAATGTGTCTTGTCACATTATTTTAGTTAGAGAAATAAATAAAAATTGTAATATAACTATGTACTAATATTTATACGGATTAAAAGAAAGCATTCATTTCCAAATTATCGCGAATCGCACACCGTATGTCTTCGATCCCCGCTGTAAAATATATCACGTTACATACACATAATTATTTAACGTATACATTTCAATATAAGTAGACCGGTTTCACTTTTAGAATTGTTAAACTAATTAATTTTGAGAAAGATAAATCAAAAGTAATGATAAGCTGTGAAAAACATATATTTTTACTGTTAGATTAAATTAGTGGAATTTTAATCATTATTATTATAATATTGAAAATAGGGGCACTTGATTTTGACTTTCTTTACTGTCTTTTTTCTATAATATGTACTGGTTCATTGCTAAAATATAAAATAGCCAGAATAATACATCATTGGAAATATTATTATGTTATACAATATTGCAAAAGGACAATGACGATAGTTCTTCAATTATGTTGGCCTATTTGCTTATTTCGAAATTTTTATATCGGAATAGTTGGAGCAATAGGAAAATCATTAGTTTTAATTGCGTATATACCGTATTGTAGTGGCAGAAGCCACTTGACATTTATGTCAAGAAAGAAATTAATTAAATTTATTTATCTTTGTTTGCATATCTGAGAAAATAGATTAGTTTAAAAGAATGTATCGAAATAATGATTCACAATTGAAACGTGTTTTAAAATGATTTTACTCCAATCTAGTACATAAAATGTTGTATTAGTTCAATAAATTATGGTACTGAAGATCACGCAACAAAAATTGTAGGTGTAGGAGTATTTTGTTACTTTATGAGTATAAAAAAATTATAATCTCGACGATTTGATTTTTATTAATATTATTTAAACTTGTAAAATATGAGCCGTTCAGTGCACACATCGATTAACTCACTAAAACAAAAAAATTGAGAAATGCGATGAAACAATGTATATTGTTTTTTAAAATTCCTGTTATAATATAAATTCAAATATATA
This sequence comes from Rhyacophila evoluta, assembly GCA_022683975.1. NCBI lineage: Eukaryota > Metazoa > Arthropoda > Insecta > Trichoptera > Rhyacophilidae > Rhyacophila > Rhyacophila evoluta. The sequence goes on from JAGVSQ010000314.1 coordinate 8,615, forward strand.
AATTTTGCCGTTTAATGGTGTTAATCTTTATTATTCAGGAAAGTTATTATAAATATAAAAAGTTATGACTATACCAAGTGCTTTGACACTTAAATGTAAGATTTTTCAAAAAGTGGAGTTAGTCGATGTGTGCACTGAACGGCACATATATAGATAGGTGTTCTAACCATCACGAAAATGTTATCTCACCGCAAGAAAATTGATGTAAGTTTGACGTTATTTCGCTTTTGATAAGGCTTTTTGTTATTGATGGCGGTTAACGTGCTGTCAATTGTGGTTTTCTGGCACCATTTTTTTGCGAATCTACTTGTCATAGTGTCAAAATTAGTTTTTCCTCTATCTATTTTAGAACACCTCAAATTCTTATTGAAAAACCAATATCCATTAATTATTTTCTAGTTGAGTGATCTTTCCGTCCATAACTAAACATATACTATATCAATAGTAGTTTTTGTACTTTAATATTTTATCTTTAACCGCCCATTTAGTGGGAGTTTATTTAACTCCTTAAAATTCATATTACTTTTAGTTTGTCGTGATATTCTTAGTTTTCGATACAAATATAAACGTTAAATTAGATACTAATTTATACATGTTATCTAATAAGTTTTTGTAGTATAATTTTCATATACTTAATAAATTAATATCATCTTAGTTTATTACGTCAGTAATGTACAAATATCATTCGAGGTACAATTGTGAAATATACATCTTTGTGTTAACTAATAGATTGGATATATCTATTCACCCAACACTTTCACTGTGGAGGCGCGGAGGTACACTTACGCGAATATCCAAATAATTACTTTAGTAATGATCCTTATTTAAAAAATAAGATAAAATATTAAACAAAACTGCGTTATGTAATATTTTAACCGAGAAAAGGCCATTTGCACAGCTTGCAAGATCGTGCTATTTATAAAAAATAATAATGATTTACATACCTTCGTAAAGCATTTCCCGGCGTCGCTTTTCATCCGAATCTTAGCATGTTACCTCTGACTCTGCGATGATGGTTGAAATAATGATGCTACGGGTAGCGCCGCGGCGCGGTGGACGCCGGCAGTCGGACGCCGTTGCAGGGCGTCGATATTCCTTCGTTCGACGTCGCGTGAGCCGCCGTGACGCCCGACCTACTTACGCAACGGCGGTATTATAATGCCGACACGGGCAGCATCGTCGGGCGACTCTGTGATACTAATACGTGGGGTCACATATATTATATGAACAGCATGAATCTATTCATCAGATCATCCATTACATGTACAGTGTCATCCGTAAATCCATACCCAGTAGCATATTTTGTATTATTGTATTCGAAAAAGTATCGATCCATAAACCTTAGCTGTTATTTATAGGACTTTATTCCTCTTCTATTCTTCATTATCTGCTTCCCAAATAGAGTATATAAACACCAAAAGGCCAAGAATCCTTGACATCAGCTATTATTCTTGCACCCTCCTAAATATGCAGTATTTATTGGGGTTTCAGGGGTTTTAAAAGTGCAGGTTCGGTTGCGACTCACTTGAAGCATCCGTAGTACATGCCTAAGACATGTTTACCGTTATAGCTCCAATCTTTTGATAGTGATCGGATTGCGTTGTCCGTTTTCTTTTAATCTCTTTAGATGAAATTTACAATGCATCTAGTGCTTGCGGAATACATTTTATAATACTTCAAAGTCTACTCGGCTAAAAAACTCGAAATCCTCTTGAGATTATTCGGACTTGTATTTCACTGACACAATTAAATATACTGATTTTGTAAGTATTTGTTCGCTAGATAAACATTATCTTTTCCCTATTTGGAGAATATGACCGCCACATGGCATCTCTAGGATTATCTGTGACCTACTAGTCACTTTGCATCCTCTCAGTTTATCCCAGTATCCCTTAATTCCGTACATCATATTGATATTATCCGATGGTCTAATATGATGCCGGAATTCCAAAAGTCGGAAGAAGAGTCCAATAGGATTATGACTACAGATCCGCATTGTGTCCCAGCCAGTTCCTCCGCCGCTGCATGATTTAAGGCGACGGTGCTGTTCAGTTATGTCCGAGTTTTTCAAAAAGTCAAACCACCTCATCCCAGTATGTAACTTAGTGATCTGTTTTTGAAGCTACATGCTATAGAATCTTTGTTAAAGATAAAAAGACGATACTAATTATATCAAAAATAAATGACTGATTATTATTAATGAAAATCTTGTATTACCCTTTGATGGGTTATACTATAATCCGGTATAAGACCATCCTTATTATTAAAACTGTACGAGTTAGCAGATAGCATTGTAACTCTAAGTGCAAGAAGGTCGATAAAATGAAAGAGTTACATGGTTGTATTTATTTAATTTTATCGTTTCACAATGCGCCAGCGGATAATGTACTTAATCCGTCATATCAAATAAAAAGGTCAGCGTGTATCTCGTTACATAATAATAATTATTAATATAATTCAAAGTTTTTTCGTGACATGGCTATATCTTACAAAAATTGCAAATTACACCCGCCGGCCATAATTCATCCAATTTGTCCAGCCAGGCTGATGTGGGACTGGGCTTCCTGTTGTCGAATTTTAAGTAGTCCGCCTCGTCAATGCCGCAGGAGCACATCATCGTATTATAGCTCCTTCAGTTGCCGCCCGACGCCCGACAACGATGGTTTTGTGGACCTAAGTTGGTTTATTCATTCGAGCCAGTTAGTTATCACCATCAGTGCTACAATATTGCCTATCAGTGATCTGTGAGCAAGTGGGAAAATGGATTTGGATAGCGAAGAGGTCAGTTGGGGTTTTTAAAACAAGGATATTTGCGTATCTTGCGGTGGGTCGTATCGGTAAACCTATCCATTTTTTGTATTACATAAATATTCACATTAGCAGAGATATCTATTAAAATTGTTATAGAATAAATGGATTATACCTGGTATGCGTACGTAAGTGATAAAATTATTTCAAAAAATGCCTGCATGTGTGATATTATAATATCTAAGAGCTTGCACTGTTTTGTATGAAATTATCCAATCAATCGAATTATATAATGTTTCAGCTTCTATCACACCTTAAATTATAACTAATTCTGACTGCCGAGTAAAAATCTTAGTAAAATCTAGTATCATTTTATTTTTCGTTTTATAAGATAAAGATTTTTTCATTTCTGAATCGTTTGCTTAAAGATCATTCTTTTTCGTTCAAACGCATACGAAGATATACATACAGTAGTTAAGTCGTTTATGAAATTTGAATAATTCTTAGTGAATTTATGACCGTTTGAATATTACTGAATTTTTGAGAAGGAGAAGACTTTTAGTTACTTAGACTTACTTACTAGACAAATATTTTCGAATTGTCTTTTATTGTAAGAAGTACACTTATATTATTTTTTTGGTCGTGGATTTTCACTTGTAAAACTCCATTAGCAAAGAGATTTTATGAGCTGTTATTAATTTTATTATTTGGCATCCCGTATAAATTTTATAGTTGAAAGCCTCATTTGATAATGAAAATAATCATATATCAGCATATTACAACGTCGTTGTATATTTTAATTTTTACTTTGTAAATTTTATTGCACTGCTAATGTAATAGAATTCTTAATCGCAAGGAGCGATAAAGTATTGTTTCTCTACTATATTCTATGTACCGTAAAATTAATATGAGCTGCAATGAAAAAGTGCTCGGTTCTCCTCCATTACCTAGATACGTAGTATGCTAATACAATATTGAACTAGATTAATTTTAGTAATACTTA
>JAGVSQ010000314.1:12465-27469 GCA_022683975.1 Rhyacophila evoluta
ATTTTCCTTTAATAAATAATTGGTGAAGATCTAAATAATTCTTTGTAAAATCAGTTAGATACGTAGTATGCTAATACAATATTGAACTAGATTAATTTTAGTAATACTTAGAGGCAGATGTAGTATGCTGTTAATAAGTAAATAATCTACATCTGGACGAACCGCCACCAATAGATGACCTTGTATAATAGTGTGCGAATAAAAATATTTCTTATTTAATGAAGCAAACAGTAACATATATTTTCCTTTAATAAATAATTGGTGAAGATCTAAATAATTCTTTGTAAAATCAGTATTTTTGTATTTTTCTAAAGATTGTACAATACGAACGATAATTTAACATTTATATAATAAAAACGCAAGACTTTTGAAAGTTGCATTTCGTTTTAGTAAAAAAATAACACTGTGACAACCACAGTGGCTCATAATATGTAATGTATTAATATCTAATTACTTATCTATTTTTTAAAATCTAAATGTTCTTTATATATGGCGCATATAAGCATCTTCCCAGACTATTTCCGCATTATTGACATGAACAATACCTGCGATGTATTGGAACTCTAGTCGTGCAAGGTTCTAATTGCATAAATCTCCTTTGGAAGCAATGAAAAGATGTTACACCATTCTTTCCCTTTATCTTTTGAAGAATATTGATCGCTTGTTTTCGAAATATCTTTGATAATAATTATAAATCTATATCGTGGTGATATCCTTAGTGTCTATCCCGTGGGTAAGTAGTATCATACATAAACATGCATTCCTTGAACTCGCCAAGTAATAATAATTCCATTAAACTTAGTTGCTAGCCCAGGTTCGCCCGAGGCACATATGTAGCACGTATTGTTATAATAACAAATAATAACACGAAACGATATCTACCGCAAACGGGATGTGGAGTCATAATTCACAATTATTGCGACACGGGACCATAGAGGGAAAAACGCGCCTTACAGTTTTGCCATTTTTTAAACGTTGATAATTCATTTGAATACTTTGTGCGAGTTTCACCATTTTGCCCATTGAAGTTAATGATATATAAATTGCTCTCCACAAATTTAAATATTTAAGCTGAATGATATGCTGTTTCACTTGAACACTGGAATACTATTTTAATTTTTTTTTTTTATCAAACATGTATTTGAGATCTAACCTACAGAATAGAGAAATATACATTGTATAAAATGAGTTCAGAATTATTACAACAAAAACTATTATAAAAAAATTTATATAATGAAAAATCAGTTTAAATCCACTATTTTGACCTGCATATTTTTCTGCCAGAGAAAACTAGGAAACTATCCCTCTTACTCGATATCTTTTTGGACCCCTGAGAAGCTTCCCCATCACTCACATTATCTATTAAAAAAATATTTTACATAGCTACACTATGAAAACGATATGTAGACGAAAAATATATATATACAGCAGACATACATGCGGGTATATCGTTACTTTAATATTATATGGCCGATTAATATCACCAGTAAAAAATCTTACAATATTATCAGTTATGTCAATAATTATTATATAACAAGCACAATTATTACAAGCAACTCTATTTTTATGTTACTATTTGTGTTTGACTATTTGAAAATTCATTTAATTAGAATCAATTATTCACCGCACAGTTTTATAGATGTCAGTCTTTATTATCTCCATGACAAATAACTAAAGATCACTTGATTTGCAAGTATGCATAAGCGATTAAATTATTATCTTTGACGTCTCTTCAATTAGATTTTTTCTTATGACGTCAAGTTAAATGTATATAAATAGCTTTAAAAAATGTGTTTGACAAATTATTACATAATAATTGATTTGTATTAAGAAACTATCTTCTAACCTGTCGTCACTGTATGTCAAAAGCTGTTTTTAATAGAATTAACCGTCCGGTTTATCTGGTTTGCTTTCAATTTTTTCCGTTTTTTTTTTTGAGTTCGTTAGCTCTTCGGTTTCAGAAAACTTCACCACACACTTTCTATCACACACAACGCAATGTATTGACCATGCTTGAAAACCCGTATCAATTTTGACGAATAATTCTTCATTTACACATTATGACTGCTATTTTTTTCATTGTTTTTTTACAGGGCTGATAATTTAATGCATTTTAAATTTCTCCAATTGATTGGCTTTAAATAAATGTATTTTTTTTACGATTTTTGAAGTCACATCCATTCTCTCACAATTACAAAATACATTTCATTAAAATTCATTACTGTATTGATTTTTTTAAGTAATCACTGGAGATTAACATCTGATCTCAAAGCATTTCAAATACACTGTAGCATTATGATTCCACGTGAAACATCCAATAGACTGTTTGTTCTAAATTGATTTTATGTTCGTAATAACAACCTGTGCTTTGAGACCACCTATACATTGTGTCAAATCTCTTGTGAAATGTGTTTTTTTGTCTCATCAATTAATATAATTCAGATATGTGAAAACAAAAACGGCAGTGTTCGCTGAATAAAATATTTTCTACTGAGAGATCGAGATGACGCTTGATGAAGTATTCTCTTTATAATATTACAAACAAATTAGTTAGTGGACACTGTCTTTTTCGTTTTTACATCTCCCATTTTTTATTCAGCATGTATTCAGATTGAGATTTGTTTTTTTTTAATTTTTCAAATTCGCATAATGCCTATTTCACATAACACACCTTAAAAAACATGATACAATTTTGTATGAAAATGAGCACCGCTCTCTTTTTTGTACGTAATATATATACACATATATATATTCCTCAAATATTTTTCCAAGATTACTAACAGTGTAATAGAGATTGGTATGTACTCTGTAAACATATAAAATATTAATAATATTTATCGTAAGGTGGTGTTACTGAAAAAAAAATTCAAATTAATACTTATTTATTTTTATGCTATTAAATTCAATGTATTATGCACAACACTATTCTCAATCTGAATGGATAAGCTTATTAGAAATAATCTGCGGGAAAGCGATTGCCAAGATATATAGTTTTAACCGCATTTTTTTTTACACGCGTTGCAATGTAAATTGTAATCTGAACTTAAAAAAATTCACGCAAACCTCGTGGCGATCCGGTGCCAATTTTTTCTGTCTGATAATTTTTGGCACTCGTTCTTTCCCGCCGATTATTTTACGAGTACATTTATATATTTTTTATAGTCTGACATGCATCTGCTCCCTTTATTTGCACTTCTCTCAACCTGCACTCAACCCTAAAGACTCCACTGTGAACATTATTAATGGGATAATTTTAATCTTATCATTTCTTGTAGTTTTTATTTGGTGTTACTTGAAATACATATTCAGTATTGAGATTATTTAAGTAAAATATAATTGGTTTAATCATGGTAATTATTTGATTTAGTAGATCTTTAAAACCTGCATAATACCTGATAGTTTTCATTCAAATGTGGGATATTTAGTCATTTGTACTTGTTTTCAATTGAATCGTAGTTTATTTCGCCGATGCTTTTCTTCTTCGTGTAAGCCCATTACCGCAGTGCAGTCTACTCCTCGTCCGCCATATTCCTCAGCCTCTAGGGCACAGGCATGCTTCAGTTAGTAGTGTTTTTGTGCGCATTGTGTTTACAGCACGGACGCTCGGATTCATACCGGGTCGCTACGATCCCGGCACTAAAGGACGACAACAAAACCGCCGATGGACAGTACAAGGTTTTTGCTTTTTGTTTGTTTTTTTCCGACTTTTTTGAGAACTACCGGATAGTGCCATCAGCCAACTCTGCCAATATAATAAATATTGCAAACCTTAGATTGGCTATGGTGGTCAACAAATAAGCCACTGCTTTTTCAATCAATATTCAGTTCTTCTCAAAAGGGTTTGCCGCATTTTGTTATCTTTTATCGTTATAGGAAATTTCAATCGCTACCAGGGAACATAATGTTACAACTAGTATCTTATTACAGTCTGTTTTTATTTAGTTTTTTTTGTTTTGTTTCAATTGTTCAATCATACGAACATAATCTGAACGATGAATTATATTAATGAATTGAGTAAAGATGTATTTATATTTTCAGTAGCGTAATAAATTCTGCCCATTTTACATACCAGTCTGGGATAAAGTAGGCCATTAAATTAAAAATGCGTCGATTTATTTATTATTTCCACAAGTTCTTTTTTTATCACTTGAAAACCGATTTTTAATAGACAAAATTTGTTTTAATTAAAGTTAATTTTAATTAGCATAAAAAAATTGTTGATATTACAATATATTTAAAAACTTGTGTTGTTGTTTTTGAGTAGTGCCTAATAGATTCACATTACTTAATTCAGTAATGAAATTGAAAAATGCAAGAAAATACTTCCGCGTCGTTTTATTTTATCTTTTTCTGCGACGTATAATGATTGCTTTAGATCAGTTATATCATTAAAATACCTGAATATCGATTGAAATATCCTATGTCGATTTGTTGACCTGTTCCCGAGACTGAGAATTTTTCTCCAAAAGCTGCTTTGCGTAATCTCTAGAAAAGATTGTGAAAGAATCTTCGTCATTCTATGCAGACTTGACACTGTGATCTCGCAATTCGGCTTTCTGAGGAATACATACCTGCTTTCTCGGGCGTACGTTGTTTGTTTTGTGTTTATTTATGTCGTTCAATTTATGTGTTTTTGTTGACTGTTTTGATTACATGTTATTTTTCGACGCGTTGTGGTCAAAGGTTCTTTTATATGAGTCCACATTAAAAGGTTCAACTGAAATCAGTACAGTGTAGTAAGTCTTGCAGGTATGTGTTATGCGATAGATATGTTAATTAGTACAACACCGAGTTGCAAAAGTACCCAAAGAGCTGAGTGTTGTTGATATGGATAGCGCCATTCCATCTACGTAGTCTACGGAATTTTGTCACGTCACTTGGTTTTTTTTTATATTTAAATATTTACTCTCACTTCAAAATGCAAATATTTTCATCTCCACTTTTAAAATCCAACTGTGCAGATAACAGAAAGAAGAATTATTGGCCAATAATTTATAAAAGATCGGTTCTCAGTATTAATTTCTTTTAAAGATTTAAACTCGTTTCTCGTGAACGTCATAAAAAATTGAGATCTAAAATATTCAATATATCAATCAGTCGAGAGCGCGCTATGGTTTAATTCTATTGAAGAAAATTACTAGATATAAATTTATCACTTATTCGTGCTTATTTCGACTCATGGATTTGAAAATATATGAAACCGCATCTTTTGACTGTGTCGTGTAGATGTGTGTACGTATGCTGTTGGATCGGAAACGGAAAGTTGCTTAAAGAACGTGAGATACTTAATAGTCAAAAGAAGTGAAGTGAGTCTAGAATTTGTGTTATGTAATTTGGGGGATCGGACAATGCCCGGGATCACGGTTCCTATCTTCATTCTTGGCTAGTTACGGATTACATACAGCTGAACACGTGCCACGCCGTCCAATTGCCGTGACACAGTTCCACGTAGCGTGATCCTCCGTTTAGCGGAGTAATCGTTCGCAGCCGCTTCAAGGGTATAAGGATTTATTCCGATGTCATAAATTTGTCAGCTTTCGTCCTCCTACCTCCCCCCTGCCCCTCTAACACGTACTGCCGCCCACGTCGCCGTTTCGCGGTCTATCATAGAGCACTGTAGGGATTAACAAACTTTTCCTGGACAGTTAGTTATGAGACAATTTACACGTGCTTTTTCGCGTAATCATATAAAATAAAGCCACTTCTTCGCTTTTATGAAGATTACCTAATTATTTACAAAACTTTTCAGCATGGAATCGTAAGATTTTCCATATTAGTTTTCCATAGTGGAGTCTGAGATTGACGACCTTTTTATAAGCTTTTATTCAACTATGTATATTATTTTGGAAACATGCTAAACTCAAACCATATCAAAAATATTTAGTTTCTTTAATATTTTCTCTATCTACGTTTGCTTATTAATGTGTGAATAGGAATTAATTCAACTTATGTTAGCAAAAAAAAATTTTGTCGTTGTTGCCATTACTATAATACATCGTGTTACTATGTTTTATATTATAAAATATGGCCAACCTTGACCACCTTAAAATACAGCCACCACATAAACAAAGAATTTCTATATATACGCATACATTTTACTTGTTCAGTTACAGGTGGACTTTCCGTTTAATTTCCTCATATTGTTTTTTTGAAAGCATCTAATTTCAAGTGTATCACCGTAGCAGAAGAAGCGACGACATCGTTCGCTACCCTTTTTCTAATTCCATTAAACTTTATAGGATCTAAAAGGACTCCTTTCTTTGCAAAGAAATTGCTGTGAACACAGTTGGATAGTTTTCCAAATTGTTATTTCTCATTCATTCGTATCGTTAAGTTTTAGCGCAAGTATCCTTTATTACAACATAATGCGAATCCTACCAATCATGTAGAGACCGACTATTGTGGACTTTAATATTTAAACTCTTATAAAACTCCTCTTTTTTAAACCTTTTAAGAACGTTCACTTGTCGTTACGTGAATATAGCCGTTGAAAACTCTTATTATTATTATTATCAATATTAGGGCGTCATAAGTAAGTATGTAAGTAACCTACTTATTATAATGAATAAATCAATCGAATGGTGATAGATTTACAGATATTTTTATAAGAGTCAGTTTTAAACCATTCACTCAGCTCCCGGAGGTCTAAAATGCATAGAACTAGGCAAGATAGAACATTTCAATTTTTCGTTCACCAAAAATAAAAATAAATATACTCATTCGTCAGGATTTGAAATCAGACCCGCTTCTTGAGAAATTTACTAGCTGGTGGAAAATTCAACGATCGTCAGATTGTAAACGCGTCTTACTTAATGTTTCATTGTTTCAAATAGGTGATCGAATCTACACAAATAAAACAGTTGTATGACTTGTATCATTCAATATACCGTCAAGGAATTATAAATAGACACACACTTGATTTATTTTATTAGATGGTATACAAAAAAAGAAAAATCACACAATGTAATAAATTTAAATACATATTTATGATGTCATATATGTTTCTTGCTGCTCCGAAATGAAGGTTGAGACTTATGTGGTATTTTTAGTTCAACTGTTTGAACAAAGTTGTGTATTACAATACATCGCATTTTGTCAAATCTTATATTGGTATGGTAATAATAAAGATGCTTCTTCAGTACCCATCGCAGGTAAATTGATAACAGACAAATATAGTATGTTATAGTGCGGATATTCGTTCGCTCGCGAACCGTGGTTCAGTCCGCCTTGTTCCACATCCTCCTGTCCGAGGAATTAAGTTTAGTGTTACGGACACTTGACACAGTTCTGTGCGGACAATTTTCAAATTCTAAGCCATCGTCGCATCTCGCCGATTATTGTCCTCTCGCGCTGGTGGCAACCGGCAATAAGACGAATACGTAATGCGACCGGCGTTTATGATTAGCATCATCATCCTTAAATCCTTGGCGGCCGCGATTAACGATTAATCTAAGTGACTCCGCTTCCTGCGTCGAGCGTGGATTGTGCGGTTCACGCGAAATAGGAAATGTGCCTTACGTGCTTTTGTTCAATTATTTCGTTTCCAGACACTTCGCCATGGGCGAAATACTGTGATGTATACATGTTAAAAGATTTTCCCTCGACGTGAATTAACGCGTTATTCACAGTCCGATTCGAAGGGAAACTACCTCCATGTAACTATCTGAATACGAATTTCATCAATATGTTCTTGATCGGCATGTTAAAATTCGTATTAAAAATAAACGATCTCCATTCAAAGTGATATAGTCATTATATTATTATGACTGTGTATCCAAAATTATACCTATATTAATACGGACCTATCTAGCCGTAGTTTGCTTGTTCCGATTTTTTTCTTGTCGGTTTTCTTACAAGAGCAATATGACAGATAATTTCGGGTTACCTGGTTTTTTTTTAACCCATTATCAAGATTTAACAGTGGCTTTGGTTACCGATTTTGTAAGTGCGCTCGTTTTAAAACCGAAGGTCACGCGTTAGAATATTGCAGTTGTATAAGGATTAAAAAAATAAAGCTGGATAGATTGCGCGATTATCTGATTACATCTCGTGAAAGAGAAAAACATAGCCATTGATGTTTTATAAATGTGTAAAGCATACATGTGTATGTGTGAGATCGTTTACTAAATCGAAATATGTTTCGGCACATTCATAATAATTTTACTTTATTGCTCGCTTTCGTAGTATGCATTTGTGTAAATAAACGAAGTCGGTCATGCAACTCACTTGATTCATATTTATTGTATTTACTACATCTTCTGTAGAAGTTCCCCCGCTTGATCTGTTCATATTTTTTTCATCGGGTATTTACTCTTAAAAAAACCGTCTCCGCCTACGTCAAAGATGAAAATTTTAAAATAAATCAGCCGACATTATAAAAAGAAAAAAATGCGGCGTCGGAAATTGTGTCACATTTGCCCGCTTATACCATGTCACACATCTAAACTTGTCCCGCGGGCGACTCGCGTAGGGACTACAGAATCGGACAAAAAAAAATAACCGTTTCCGGGTTAACTATCTAAAAACCGGTTTTGCAATAGTACAAAATTATAAACATACATGATTAGCTTAGACATAAATTACAGACCGAAAACGAAATGGGAAGAAGACAAGAAAACATACGTCGCTTATAAAATCACCTAAAACATCACTTTTATTATTTAAACGGTTATCCTTTATGGTTCGTTTTAAAGCACTTAGATTGTGACTTGATAATACAATGGTTACCATTTTTAATTATATGTAACACCGAGTCGATTTCATAACCAGCATATTGTTAGCGCTTAGTAACCCCATAAACCATAGAAGTCATTCGTAGGCTATATTTTACTAATAAACTATGATTTTACTTTTGTCAAAAAAAAACTAGTTATAAACTGCAGCGTAGGAAGGAAACTTGTGGTAGAAAATCTATTGTATACCGTTTCAATAAACGTATAGAGATAAAAAAACATTTTTTAGTGATATTTTTGTTTCATTAAAAAATAATGTGAATGAGTGTTAAGAGATATTAATTTTTGGCAGTAACGCAAACCGCATTAGTAGAATACCTTTAATTATTGTATATTATAATAAAATGCTGATGTTGGAAAGAAATGCCGGCATAGCAGTCCCTAATCACGGTCAAATATTAATTTTCGCAGGCCTCTGCCAAACCAGCTGTCATTTTGCTTTTGTAAGTAAGCACCGACCAAGAATATCTTCGGCTTTATTATTAAATCGTTATAATAATTATTTGCCATTCAAATTATCAGCACACTTTGTATGTTATAAATAAAATACGTACTTATATTTTTGGGTGATAAATTGTTAGGCCAATGCTAAACCGCGTAGTTTTAAAATATAAGTAAGGTTTTTTTTTATATAAATCCCCCATCAATTGGCTGTACAATTTATAAAATTGTTTTTTCGACTAAAATATAGATTATAATTATTAGTCTATTATATTAGTCTAATTATTATGATACTATATCTTCATACCGCAATTCCATTTGAAATCCGTAGACTATTTAATAACACGTTCTTTCGCACGTATACTTACGTATTTTGCTCAAACCATCGTGGCAGGTTTTGAGTGAATGGTAAACAACCGATCCTCGTAAAATATCACCTTTTAAAATGTTTTCACCATATAACTCACATAAAATGCAGATTTCTCTTTTGATACTTACTAATTTTCTGGAATTTTACAAAGTTTCTCGAGCTTAGGTAGTTGTCAAACAATATTTTTTTTATTTAACCCTTTCTGTTACAATTAAATGTGCCAAATCATATGTTGAAAAATCGACACCCAAAAGAAAATTCTCCGCCAAAAAATATTCGTGGAAAACTTGTGGAAAATCGTATCTGTAGATGTCATTGAAATTACGTGATAAACAAGCTCGGAAAAACTTCACCCTCAAATGGTTTGAAATCGGCCTCAAACAGTAATGGTGTCGCGCACCGAGTGAGGTCGAAGGATTTTCCTCAGTGTGTCGCGCGTGACGTATTTCATTGACGCAAATAAGCCGGCCGCAGAAATAGATTGGCGGTATTAGAGATGCGATGCGATGAGCCGAAGTGATACGGGAGGAAAAAGGGGGCGATTGCATTGGGCAACATAACTAATATGATGTAAATGCATGGCCATTAAAATAATGACAAATATACTTGGTCGTATATAAAAGACCAAGGAGCGCATTCTTTGTGTAATGTAGAATATGCTTATTCTTCGGAATGAAATTAGTATCAGTCCCATACGTGAATTTGTTAAAATTTCGAATACTAATTTCAATTTGGATCTGTCCATATCTATCGATAAATCGTTCTTTATAATAGTATTTTCACGCACTGTTAGTGTTGCTAGATTGCAATAAAAAAATATTATTTTAAAAAGGAAGCCAAAACAACAAATGATAATCACTATTATTTGGTATTCTTAAAAAATCAGGATGCACGTCATATCAAGTTTTGTGAAGAAAAAAATCATTAACGTGAAGTTCGTAGAACATTTCTCGGATATGTGTTTTTATTCGCCATCACATTTTAATAAGATCTCTATAACGTAGATATCAAAGTTACCATTTTTATCTAAGGGTACGGAGGTTTATGAAAAGAATTTTCCATCATGTAATTTAAAACAGCGTAAACGTAATAATTACAGTTTTTAGCGCTCTTTTTCTCCCCATTCGAAACTTGTTTATATTAAGCATAAATACCATTATTATATCAGTATTCAAATGTATGCTAATTTCAATTCTATCAAATGTCATTAATAAACTATTGCTAGTTGTGAAGTTTTGACACAAGTCTTCTTGTGTTATATTATAGTATTATATTATTTTTTCTATTCGTTCGTAAGTTCGTAATAATTTTTATAATTATTTAAGTTTAGATCAGTTGTTCTCAGTTGAACCTTTTAGGTAGGTGACATGTAATTTTGAATCTTTTTGGCCAACCAATTATTTAATCTGACGAAATAATTGAGTATTCATCTTCGTCTACCTGTGCTCCATTTTTATGTATTATTTATGTGAAAATAGGTTTTGTCAATTTATTTTTCGACTATTTTTACTACGTTTTGTTTCTCTTAATCCCGCATTGTTACTTTTAACTGGTCAAAAATAATTACCATAGGATGATATCTACTATGAAAGGTATGCAAATAGGATTACTATTTAACATTAATAGAGTTTTAAAACTAGATATTAGTTTTCATTGAATTTTGATTTTTACCCATCCATCATTAATATGTTATCAGTCAGTCGATCATTGCCTGTCTTTTATGTTTGCATACTGTGTATTTTTAAATCATCAATTATTTCATGTTGTCATATACATATATGACATAAATGTTTACCACTCACCGAAACTTAATAATTTTATCAGAGATGTCTTTGTTTTAACTACTTGCATACACATAATCAATGCTAGATAATTTCACAACACCACCGATTCTCTTAAATTCAACATGAAATGGCAGTTTAGTCTCGCCAGTGTCCCTTTCTGTAATTATAAAATATACATTGGTTTTTTCGAATGACTGACTTGATTTCGTCACATACTTTTTATTTATATGTACATCACAAAATTTAGATTTATCAGAGAAAGTTTCATATTGGTTATAAATATAAACTTTAAAAGCTTTATTCATTATTAGATTTGCTCCATAAAGTCCAAAACCATCTTCGATAACTAAGCCTTGATTGTTGGTAAGAAATGGGTTTCTCCATTTGGTTAGTATGACTACAATATAATATACCAAGTTTTAATTTTATGAATAAAATTGATGTACTAATTAAATATTTTTTAGTGATATAATATTGATAATTATGTTTTGCTTTACAGTCAAGGCGGAAGGCCCCTTCCAAGAAAACCCGTAAAGCAGATGACTTAGATGACCTCAAACAAGAATTGGATATTGATTATCACAAGATCTCACCTGAAGAATTATACCAGAGATTCCAGACCCACCCTGAAAATGTAAGTTCAAATGGTTAACTAAATAAATTATACAATTCATATTCAATGTATTGATTAGGCGACTGAGTCTTCTTCAAAACCATTTTCAACATAATATTACTTGTCAACAAAACTGATAAACCAAGTTTCAAATGTCTGAAAGTTGATCTAATTTTATGTTGACATTTCTGGAAAAATTATTTGATATTCATTACCAGATACATTGTACATCTTCTCATATATAGCATATGATTATTATAGTTTTGTTGAAGTTTTAAATTACCTGTAATTAGTGAAGAAATTATTGTGTTAAGTGGGTTATCTTTATTGTTGGACTTACTCAGAATAAAACAATTAAGTCATGATGTTTTATAAGGCATTGAACTTTAAGTCATAAGCAATGCTTATTATGTACCCATTTCTGTGTAATATGATTTCATTTTTCTTTTATAATGTAAGAAGTCTCCCCGGCTAGCGTAGTTGGTAGCGTGCGCGCCTTGTAATCCGTGGAATACGGGTTCAATTCTCCATTTGTTGGATTTTAAAAATCTGAAAATGCAGGACTGGATGCCCATTAGGTTGAACAATTGCCTGGCAGACGATTCTCATGAAAAATAATCTGTCAAGACGTTTTCACATTGCGGAGATCCATATACTCCACTTTCGGGGTGGATTTCTTCATTGTGTAGATCCATATGCTCCATTTTGCCAGCGAAGATGGCATATAAATAAAAGAATTTAAGAGATCCCAAGGAACAGAAACCAAATGAAAAAAACAAATAGTAATTTATTTCCTTTATTTGACTCACCATTTCACTTGATTGGTATAAAAGATTTAAACTTCAAATAAGAATATGTATTTTTTTTTCAAGAAATATGCACTGCATTCAAGGGAGTTTCCCTATGAACCTTGCCTGTGTAACATAATATGTATGTCTACATGGAAAGCATTGTCTTTTAATGACTAATTAAACATGTGACTGACTAATAGTCAGTACCCAGCGCCCTATGACATATTA
This sequence comes from Rhyacophila evoluta, assembly GCA_022683975.1. Taxonomy (NCBI): domain Eukaryota; kingdom Metazoa; phylum Arthropoda; class Insecta; order Trichoptera; family Rhyacophilidae; genus Rhyacophila; species Rhyacophila evoluta. Next base: position 25,425 of record JAGVSQ010000314.1, read on the forward strand.
TGTAGTCTTATTTTTTTCTTATTTATATATTTTTTAATTCTTCTTAAATTTCGCTTATTTGAGACAAATTATTTGTCCCTAGCATGTGAGTGAGCAGAATCGACTGTATATTAAAATTTAGAATTAATGCTTCAAAGGAAAATTTTAAGTAAAATTATGACAATTTTTGTTTATCAAGATCTCAAAACAATACCTCAGACAGATAGTGAAAATATCTTTCAGAATAAAGATGCTTATTGCTGTGTAGGACTTTCTTCTCGAGAAAACTTACATATGAATTTAAGTACTTATAACATTGTTCCAGTCAACATACAATCAACTCTCAATATTCATATTCAACATAATCTCTTGAAGCATTTTAATTTATGCTGTAACATTAGTACTACAATGACGCACTTCTCATTATTTACTCAAAGTTCTCCTTAAACACATTGTATGATCTTGGAGATTGTATTGATAGGTTGATATTGCTGTAATTATTATGTGTGTATTGATCTTCATCATTCAATTCAATTTGCATACGCCTAAGGAATTATATTGTGTGGCCTTAAAGTGTATTCAATATATTTTGCAAACCGCTTGATAAACCAAGGCCAGATGAAATCTAGGTCAATATTAACCTCTCCCAATGATAGGGTCATTGTCACCATTGTATATCATACATTTAATAAAGTAATATTTTGTATATGTTATAATTGTATTATCATGTAATAATTTACTCTTGACACGTGTTATCACTTTATGAACTGCATTTTAATGCAAGTTTCAAGATACTCCATGTAAATTAGAGTATTTGTCATCTTTTTATTGAATTTGGAATCGTATAAGTCATGCCTGAAAGTGTGTTATTTATTCAACAAGATGTACGAATTTATCAGTGGGAATATTTCACCTTTGACTCAAATAGCAGTTTCATTGAAGATATTGTTTTGATTTTAAGCTATTTACATATACATGAAAATTTGTCATTTTGTAGAGAAATTACAAAACCTTTTAAAATTATTGGTCACACTATAATGTGAAATTAATTTGAAAAGCAAAACTATTCTATTCTAGGAACTGATCTATGCTGAGAAAAAATAAATAGTTGTTTATAAGTTTTCCGTCCTTTTTTAGATGTAAAGGTGTCCCCGATTTGTTTTAATCTTTTTTTGCGTGTTTCCATTTATTTTGATCAATTTTGATCAAAACTATTTTAAGAGAATTAGTGAAATTATCAATGGTCCATTTATTAATTTTATTTTTTGGTGATGTTTTGGTTTTTGTCCTATTCCAGCTATTTTGCAGCAACACATTACCTACATCACTCACATATTCTTATTATTCCTAATGCTTCAGACCTTTTGAGTTAACGTTCTTGTTAATAATATATTTATTATTTTTTTTTTACTTTCAGGGGCTCAGTCACGCGAAAGCCAAAGAGAACCTGGAGAGGGACGGTCCAAATGCACTCACTCCCCCCAAACAGACCCCCGAGTGGGTCAAGTTCTGTAAGAACTTGTTTGGGGGTTTCGCTCTCCTACTTTGGATAGGTGCTATCCTCTGTTTCATTGCCTATGGTATTCAGGTAAGATTATTCTGTCCCTAACTGATTCTATACTTTCTAGTTGGTGGCATGTGCGTTTTTTGTAGCTGGTGCTAAACGGGTGTACTAGTAGTTCACAAAATTCTTACTTTAGCGCTGATCTTTGAAAGGAAAAATGAAATATTTATTATAATTTTTCAGTATTTTAACTCATTATCAAACTATCGTAAATTTGAATCCTTGTAAAAATCTGTTAAAAAAATTATATTAAAAATACTAATTATGTCATTCACTGTTTATCGAAATTATCTAAAGTCAATGATTAGAATCTCACACAACAGCTTATTTATACTTTTAGATGTCTCTGACTGAAAACTAATAATCTCTAAATATGTATGTTATTTGTATAGAAGTTGATTATTGAGTATTTGAATGTCCAGTTTCAATAGAAAATTATAGTTTAATAGCCCAATATTTCGATCCAGATCAGTATTTCCAAAGTTACTGACAACTTAAAGAT
>JAGVSQ010000314.1:27479-43771 GCA_022683975.1 Rhyacophila evoluta
ATAAAAATTAAAAATATACACTGTTTCAGGCGAGTACAGTGGAGGAACCTGCCGATGACAATTTATACCTGGGTATTGTGTTGGCCGCTGTGGTCATAGTAACAGGTATCTTCTCGTATTACCAAGAAAGCAAAAGTTCCAAGATCATGGAGTCTTTCAAGAACATGGTGCCGCAGTTTGCCACTGTCCTCCGAGAGGGCGAGAAGCTCACACTGCGTGCTGAGGATCTTGTATTGGGAGATGTCGTAGAGGTAATTCATTCTTTTTTGTATTTTAAAATAGAGATGTCATGCAACTAATTGGTAATGCCAATGATTTTGCAAACCATACAAATAACATTCTTGTTTCTGGCCTGATTGACATATATTATTGTAGAGAACTGATTATGTCATTTTAGTATGAAGTTATATGAACCATTTACCATTTACAATATAGCTTCATGATATAATATTAGTTCAGGAATATATGGAATCTTACGGTGATATCAAGTTACTAAAATATACTTAAATATATTTTTTTCAATAACATCTTTCATGTATTCATGGGAACTTGATACCAATGTATCATAATAAATTTTAAAGATAAATTAATTTATTGTTGTATGATTTTCAGGTTAAGTTTGGAGACCGTATCCCTGCTGACATCCGTATCATTGAGACCCGAGGCTTCAAGGTGGACAACTCCAGCTTGACGGGAGAGTCAGAGCCTCAATCCCGTGGACCCGACTTCACCAATGAAAATCCCCTCGAAACCAAGAACCTTGCCTTCTTCTCTACCAACGCTGTTGAGGGAACTGCGAAGGGTGTCGTTATTTCTTGCGGAGATCACACTGTTAGTATAAATAGATTTTACAACAAGTCAGAGTGAAGTTTTGCAAGGCTCACAATAAATCAAACAAACCCCACTTGCAATCGGTGCTATTTAAAATATGCATATTGATTCAAGCATTTCTTTATCATAATGATAACAAATTTTGCTTGTACCTGCAGGTCATGGGTCGTATTGCTGGTCTAGCTTCCGGATTGGACACTGGAGAAACTCCCATCGCCAAGGAAATTCATCATTTCATTCAACTTATTACCGGTGTGGCTGTCTTCCTTGGAGTCACCTTCTTCGTTATTGCCTTCATCCTTGGATACCATTGGCTTGATGCCGTTATCTTCCTTATTGGTAAGATATCAACAACTTTCTTCGAAAATTCCTTAAAAGAAATCATAAATTTACTTGTTAAACAATGTGAATTTAATTAAATAAAATGCGGGCTTGATTCCCTCATGTCAGATTTTCGAAAATGCAGGACTGCATGCCCATTAATTGAGCAATTGTCTGACAAACAATTCTCATGGAAAATAATCTGTCAGATCATGTCTTCGCATTACGAAGATCCATATACTCCACTTTCGAAGTGGATATCTTCACATTGTGTAGATCCATATGCATCACTTTAGAGCGAGCATGGTATTTAAAACAAATATAATATATATTGAATTAAATAACCCAATTGCTAAGCTGCTATTGTATGTGTTAACTAGAATACTGAACTTCTTTTTATAGGAATCATTGTCGCTAATGTACCTGAAGGTCTGCTGGCCACTGTAACTGTGTGCCTAACCCTGACAGCCAAGCGAATGGCTTCCAAGAACTGCCTGGTTAAGAATCTGGAGGCTGTGGAGACCTTGGGATCCACCAGCACAATCTGCTCTGATAAGACTGGAACCCTCACTCAGAATAGGATGACTGTTGCTCACATGTGGTTTGATAATCAGATCATTGAGGCTGATACCACTGAAGATCAATCCGGAGTACAATATGGTCAGTTTTGAATAATATTCAATTCTTTAATTAACCTATGTTGTTTTGTACAGCATATGCTCAATTTTAAGTTTTAACACTTGTTAAAACTTCTTGAATAAGTAAGAGTAGTAATGTCATGTCTAATGAATTGATAATACACTCTTAATACATTCTTTGACATATATGGATGTATAAGTTATATATATATATGTATATAGAACATTCTATATTAAGTCAGTTGGAGCGCCAATAGTTCATGTGGAATGGTTAACATTTTCAGATCGCACTAGCCCAGGATTCAAAGCCCTGGCTCGCATCGCCACTCTCTGCAACCGCGCCGAGTTCAAAGGAGGCCAAGATGGAGTACCAATTTTGAAAAAAGAAGTGAATGGTGATGCTTCAGAAGCTGCCCTACTTAAGTGTATGGAACTGGCCCTCGGAGATGTCTTATCCATTCGTAAGAAGAACAAGAAGGTGTGCGAGATTCCATTCAACTCCACCAACAAGTATCAGGTGTCCGTTCATGAGACAGAAGACTCCAGCGATCCTCGCCACGTCATGGTCATGAAGGGTGCTCCTGAGAGGATCTTGGAGAAATGTGCCACTATCTTCATTGGCGGAAAAGAAAAGGTTACCATACTCATTTTAAAATAATATTACTAATGAAATGTATTTACAGCCATAGTTTTATTTTCAATATGACCAACTTTGACTTTTTTATCAATGAATTATGTATTCATCATGGAGTATTGCAATTCTTCATGAAATCAGTTTACCAAAGAAATGAAATGGAAATCTGTTCATCTTGTGTTATGGGCTGACTCAGCGAGTATAAAAACCACTGCAACTTATATGATCCTGTTATTAACGTGTATCTTCATCATGTTACCTTAGTTACCGTTAGGTAGCTTTAAAATGATAGTAGTACTATAATTTTGTCTTTGAAAATAATATTCCCATCAATTTTTTAGGATAGTTTAATGTCATAAATATGTTCTCAGCTTAGGTCAGTTTACCAAATCAATTTGTTTCTGATTTTTTCTAAAGGTTTTGGATGAAGAAATGAAAGAAGCCTTCAACAATGCCTATTTGGAATTGGGTGGCCTGGGAGAACGAGTGCTCGGTTTCTGCGACTTCATGATGGCATCCGACAAGTTCCCCCTTGGTTTCAAATTCAACTCTGATGACCCTAATTTCCCAATTGAAAACCTCCGTTTTGTTGGCCTCATGTCCATGATTGATCCCCCAAGGGCCGCTGTACCTGACGCTGTCGCCAAATGTCGATCTGCTGGTATCAAGGTTATCATGGTAACAGGAGATCATCCCATCACTGCCAAGGCCATTGCTAAGTCTGTTGGAATCATCTCAGAAGGAAACGAGACCATTGAGGACATCGCTGCCCGACTTAACATTCCTGTGTCAGAAGTTAACCCACGAGAAGCCAAGGCCGCCGTTGTTCACGGAACTGAGCTCAGGGAATTGAACTCTGATCAACTTGATGAAATCTTAAGGTGAAGTTTTTATTATACTTATTTTCATACAGACAAAAACTCTTGATGAATGACAGAGGATAAGTTTATTCATTGTGTATGTAAGTAATGCTGTGTGAACTTTCATGACAATATTTATTATCAGAGTTTTTCTGGTCATCATTATCAGACTTCATATATAATATATGTACATGAATGATGTTCAAGCAAATACATATATTTACTGTTAATACACATTGTATGTTTACATACAGCCAGAAGATTTTAAAAGGTCTATGCTTTCAAAGTTTAAATAGTTTAAGTTTTAGAAAATCAAATTCTACTAAGCATCAGTTGACGTTATCATTTATTCTTCAACTATTTCTTATTTTCAGGTATCACACCGAAATCGTATTTGCCCGAACCTCACCTCAGCAGAAACTTATCATTGTTGAGGGTTGCCAGCGTATGGGTGCCATTGTAGCTGTAACTGGTGATGGTGTGAATGACTCACCTGCTTTGAAGAAAGCTGACATTGGTGTTGCTATGGGTATCGCCGGATCTGACGTATCCAAACAGGTTATATTAATACCCTTTATCAAGAGCACTAAGCTATAATATATTCTTTCAAATATATATATAATTTTACCATGCCCGCTCTAAAAGTGGAGCATATGGATTATGAAGAAATCCCTCCCAGAAAATGGAGCATATGAATCTCTGCAATGTAAACATGTCTTGACAGATTTTTTTCACAAGAATTGGTTGTCACCCAATTGGCATTCAGCCTTGCATTTTTTGATTCTTCAAAACCCGCACACTCCGACTTCAAAGTGCATACGCTAACCTCTTGACTACCAAAGAGACAATGTATTTGATTGTTTGTAAAATTTAATTTACGGACAGATTATAACCCCTATGTGCACGCAGCAAAAGTAAAGTGAATCAAAGTGAAAATAAAATTGAATTCCATTACTTCTATTCAGTGAATTCCTAACTATGATTTAATTTTGACCAAATGAATATTTTCTTATTCTCCTCTATATTTAGAAGCGAGGTGTAGGTAATAAGGGTTAAGGGCAATATCTTGAAGCAATGCATATGTTATATCTCATGGTATTTATGATATTTTATTATCTTTTCAGGCCGCTGACATGATTCTGTTGGATGACAACTTTGCCTCCATTGTTACTGGCGTGGAGGAGGGTCGTCTTATCTTTGACAACTTGAAGAAATCAATTGCGTACACTCTCACATCTAATATTCCCGAAATCTCGCCCTTCTTGGCTTTCATCCTGTGCGATATTCCTCTACCCCTGGGAACTGTCACAATCCTTTGTATTGATCTTGGAACTGACATGGTAAATATACCTTCACCATTTTATCTTGATAAATCTATTACACACAATTGTTTTTTTTATATAGCAGTTTAAATAATGTAATTTATAAAAAAAAAAATTTAAAACTAGATGGGTGACAAGACTTTTCAGTAAGACTTAAATAAGGCTGGAATACAGTTGAGAGTAATGAAACCGGTCATTTGATTGAAATGTTTTTAATATGTTCCTTGCCTAATCGTTATAACGTATGACAGACATTTTTAACATATTGATCAATTTTTATCCTTGCGTAATTAGACTTCAAATCATATTTTTTACTTACTTTATATAGAGTGAGAGCAAATTAATTTTTCACTGTATGGGACAGCTACGAATCAAGTGACTACTTGTCAAGTCTTATACTTTGCGTAATGCATTTAAAGATAACATACCGAGAGTTCACAAATAGTATTGAAGAATGTTTTTGACTAATTTTATTCATTTGTTTATTATAAAACATTCAATTAAATATAATATGAATTCAGTATTGTACATTGATTTGACTTTTCATTTGGCTCCCCTGAATTATTTCTACATTTGAAAACTGTAGTATGAATAAAAAAAGTAAAATAATAGTCACACATCTGCATATTTATATCAAAACACAATATTGAAAATTTTTTGGTAAGGAACATGTTAAAATCCTGTAATTTTATTGTCATTATTTTGGAATGAATTGCAATTAGTACAGGAGTTGATGGGCTGTTGAGCTCTGGTGTATGAAGGCTAGTGAATCATAACAAATTATGTAATGTTAGGTTCCCGCAATTTCGCTGGCGTACGAGGAATCGGAATCCGATATAATGAAACGCAGGCCACGTAATCCGTACGCGGACAAGCTTGTCAACGAGAGGTTTGTTTTCCGATGCGGTTCGAAGGCGGTCTCGCTGCAATTACATTTCAATCTTTACCGTAGTTGTTTTTGTTTACCTTTCTTTCTGCTAAATCAGTACTTTCCGCCAGATCTTCAAGTTTATTCTTACATAAGTAGATAGAAACCAACTCTCACCCCTCCAAATATTTATGATTGATCGCTCCGTTTATATAAAACAGTTCACTCTTATTATTATACATATATTATTGCTCTCATTACAAACTTTCATTAGACCATCATACGTATTGAACGAGGGTAGAGTTTTTTGATATTTTGATTAAGCAGCAGTTAATATTTGGTTTTAGGGAGAGATGAATTCATTAGAGTTGATAATAAAGAGCATGCAAATTAATTGTACAAATTTCTGTTTCACAGTAATTTTTAACTATTGTTATGATGCATTGTCACATATATGTAAAGTCTTATATATTATTATTATATTTAGTAAGCTATTATAATATTTATATACATCATTCGAGTTGTATCTACGCCGTGATGGTGATGCTGTTTTATGGGTATGTAGTGAGAGTTTAAAACTCTCTAATACTGTTCTACACCACACTTGATATGATACTCGTAATATACACTCATTAGACAAAACGGATCCCTTCAAACTGAGTCAGCAATGATCGCAACAAACTCGGATTTGACTGGATTTCTCCCATTCATTTATACGTAGTTACACTGCATCACATGACACAGATAAAGATATAAATATTACACTTACCGAGCGGAGCAACATTTATTAAACAAATGAACGCTTAGTTTTTTCACCCATAGATAGCGTTAGAATATATACAGTTAACACTGAAACCAATTTATATTATATATTTTTTTGATAGTTTTTATTTATTTCAGAGGTTTTATATCTACTTGCTAGGTAGTAAGATAATGAATTGCAAATACTTATTTAATTTATCATAAAGTTAATTGATTTGGGATAGCTTGCTTTGATATTATGTAGAAATGATGATCAATGATGTTAATTTTCTGTATGAAAAAGTGTCATTGCGACATGAAACCCATATTTATTTTAAATTCTTTTTGTTTTTGATCTTAACATTTACTGAAATATAATAAAAATCAAATTTTCATTGGAAAAATTAACTTAAATTGTGACAATGTACTGAATATCCCAGACGATTAACTTTGAGGGGAATACTGCTGCTTGTGATTTTTCCCAGGTGATGCTTTTATGTTTGTGTGTTTATTTCTAAAAAGAGTTGGAATAATAGACCATGACATCACTACGACCGTTAAAATCACCAGTATGACTCTCATTCACCTTGGATAATGTGTATCATTTTTATATTATTACATGCAGTCAGAAGGGTTTGATTACCACATCTGCATTTCGATTACCTACATATAAACAAACTTTTTCAACAAACAGGTGCCAGCCATTTCTTTGGCATACGAAGAAGCAGAATCCGACATCATGAAAAGGCCACCCAGAGATCCGTTCAATGACAAACTGGTCAATCAGAGGTCCTACATTTTTTTTTCATTATCTTTGCAGAGCCATTCTCTAAACCCGCTAACAAAGTCTATCTGTGCTGTTCATAAAAAACGCTGGGGGTTTTTTTACTAATTTATATATATATATCTGTTTGTTATTGTCATTAAATGTTTGTTTACAGGGAAGTTGTGTGGTGTGGATTGTGTTGTATATGTAATATATCATGTGATATAACCTCGACTAAATAATCACTTTAATATATTATTAATAATGTACATTGGATGAAGATCTTTGAGTATTGCATTTTTGATCAGTATAAAATGATCTTCTGCAAATGTTTTTGCGTTTTTAATTTAATATATCTCTACTGTGAATACCTTTGTTGATTTGACATTGAAGAAGCTAAAATGCAAAATTCAAAGACTTCCATTAAATGTTATTAATTTTTTTGTTATTAATAATTATTGACAGCTTGAAGTATATGATAATTATTAACATTCCGAGACTAATATATTAATATTATATTTTTATGTATATTTTGTGCTTTTGTTTACTTCATTTTTGTTTTAATTTGTGTACTATGGTGGTCCTTAATGGTACTAATAATTAATTACCATGCTACATAATGGCTTCACATAATAATTTATTTACTATTGGATAACTAAAAACTAAACCAATCCCATCATATTATATTTAACAGAATGATGAAACTTACAAAATAATACTCAACAAATTACACTACGCATTAAAAAAAAATCATCATCAACATCAAATTGATTTTTCATTAATTTGATAAAGGGCAGTTTTCATTAGATGTATGATTACCAGAATACAATTAAAGTATATTTTGGAGCAACTAAACATTCTGTCGAACTGGTTCTAAATTGTTCAAATAAAAATTTCTACTCCATTTTTAATTTAACTTCAATAACTTCTTCACTTCAAAATAATTTTCCAATAAATATTAATGGGATGATAAATATCCATTCCTATTACTGACCTACATATTATGTTCCTCTGATTGATGAATGTATGTATATAAGTTTAAAAACCCCTCAATATGATAACGTGAGGTGCCTAATGGCTAGTAACCGATGGTAACACGTTGTAATGCTATGTGCGAGAACTAAATGTTCCATATGTGGCACATAAAACAGTGGGAATGGATAAATTGTTTAAATTTTTATATTGGCCAGATTATATCTAATGATCTCTTCTCCATTGTTTGTATTTGATGTATTTGTTAATCATAATTCATGTCGATGTCATCACCTGCACCCTCCTTATAAATGTTGACGTCATTAGAGCCTCATTTTATTGTAACAAAACCTGTCACGACCTGTGTGTGCAAAACTATATTTACGTTGTGGATATGTAAAACTCATCACGACACCATAAATAAAGGACACAATAATGAAAATTCTTTTATGTCTTAAAATATATCCGCGAAAGAGTATTTACCATATATTTGACTCTGATGCTGTCGTCCATTCTGGATGACTTGGAGGTCAAGATAAGTCTTAGAATGTCCGAGTAATTTAAAAATAGAATCATACATTTTTTTAGTGTTTGCGTAGTATCCAATAGGGCGTTTGGTTTCGAAGCATGCTTCATCCGCATTTAATCTAATAACTGTATTGGCTTTCGTATAGTGATCAGATATTCTGAATAGTTATCAAGACATGTGTTGCATATTCAAGGGCAAAAAGAAAAATATGATTGTGTTACTTAATTGACCAATATGGTACATATCATTCATTAACATCTAAGGGAATCATTCTTATTATAAAATTCACATTGTTGCTTCTCTGTCTTGAAGACATGAAGTAATATGAAAAGTTAAATAAAAACAAATTGGCAATCTAATATCGGATATGAACAAATATTCTTCATCTTGGAATATAGAATTAATCCAAAAAAGCGTCATTCAACTGTTTAAAATTGAAAAATATTTAAATCATTTTTTATTTTTGCGATGAGAGTATACTAGAAAATTTTGCTCCTATAATTTGAATTATAAATTAAATATAAATTGAATGGTTTGAATCGAAATCCATATTTCTGTGCAGCAATAAATGTTGCAAATAAAATTGTCTGATCACTGTAAGTTTGCCTAATGTCGGCCATCTTCTGCTACCGTTAGCGGTTGTCTGCCATTTCTCACCGGCCGAGTGATGTTTGTGTAGGTGCCTGCTATATCATTGGCGTACGAAGAGGCAGAGTCTGACATTATGAAGCGACAGCCGCGTAATCCTTTCACTGATAAGCTAGTTAATGAGAGGTAAACATTATGTGTCCGCCCCGCCCCTCACCCTCACTTTTCTATTACCCCATATCCTCAACAATAAACATTTCAATATAGTCTGTCTAACTGAAATTGACAAAAATTATTGCATGGCCTGACATATTAGTGAGCAAACAATCGAACCCAGACTCAAGTCTCAGAAAGTTATCAACAATGCACTGGAAAAATTACCTTAATATATCATTATTGTGTTCAATTCACTTTTTTTGAGGCAAAAATTAAATATAGGAGTTGAATAGGTCTGGTTTTGTTCACCATTGCATAATGTGTATTGAGAATTTAATTCCTCTAAATTTAATATTCATTTCATTGTTTGCTTTGAATCTCAAGACAGAAGATGAATTATGATGTGATTTTGCAAATTTTTGTCAGTTTCAGTTTCAATTTTGTCTATTATTGCTTTGGAATTTGCATTGCTTAAAAGGGTAAATTTAAAGCAACATGAGACAATAAAATGATCTTGGGCAACATTTTGCTGTCCTCTTCTCACTATCTCTATTTCTATAATCAATGTCTTATTATGATTATTGTGCGTCAGTTTGCCGCAGTGTCTGTAAATCTGTGAGTCTAGTGTCAGTATGTATGTATAAGCAAACTACTTCTGCATTCAAATCCTAAATGTTCAATCAATATGAAGGTAAGTGTTGACACCCCCACCTAGAATTTCCCCGTGTTTTCTATAGCATGGTATCATTTCATCACTCTTGCTCCTCCAATTCATGTCTCATTCATGCTTCTCTCTCTCTCTCTCTCTCTCTTTCTATTTCTTCTCGAGCACCACTTTCATACACATAATATATTAATATAATGCCATGATTCTCTCTTGTGCGATATATATTTATTGGTAATGTTTACTGTACTATCCTCATGTTTATATAATTATATTTCAGGGTATTATTGATCATTGCTCATTACTTCTTCTGTTTTCGTCATAATGTCATATAAATATAGATTTACACTATACTTCATACTCAAAACTTCTACTAATGCATATTATGATTTCATTCTATTGATAAATTTTATACATAATTTAATAATAGTTTTCATTATTAATAATTTTACTAGTTAGGTATATTTATCGATATTTACATATTAGGGGGTCGTAATAATTCAGAACTCTATATCAATTTATTTATCCCTATTCAAAATTCATGTGAATTTACACAGCCATATTAACATAGTGTATGTCTTCAAAATATACCAAACAACAAACTGTAGTTACCGTAGATTTACTATTATAAACCCTTGATTTAATCTATATGCAGGATTGTCTCACACAGTGAGAATGTTCCTTTCGGCAAACAAGAATGTAAGTGATGAATGAGAAAAAGTGATTCAATTGCATTAAAAATATTATCCCCAAATTATATATTATAAATTTCTTTATAATCATGTGTAACTTTTCATTGAATCGCAATTATTCTTTTTGAAATTCTCTTTCTCGAATTTAATATATCTCTTCTTTCACCATCCTCAGACTGTACTTGTGTAATCTGAGATTTTTATTTATTAATGAAACTATCTTTACATTGAAATTAAATTATTTATGATTTTTCTAATAATCCCCTCAGTACTGTATTTATTTTTTATGTTATAGACTATTTTTATTCTTCATTTAAATTGCCACAAAAAACTTCTCCCTTTGTATTGTATTTTCTTTCTTTTTTGAAACAGTGAACATATATATCAATTATTTAATTGATTTTAATGTAATGTAAATGGCTTAACAGATATTGTTTTATGTTATTATTTAATTTATCATAATAAATTCTTGTCTGGCGAAAGGTAATAATATCTGACATGTTTTAAACGTAGTGTTTTTTATAATATCTTATTAACTCTTCACCGTAAAATAATTGTTCTCTAGGGAGGCATAGCCTTTTGAAAACATCGTTGAATCATATTGTGATGTTTTACTCTATACTTTATTGATACTGTAGTAATTCTCTTCTCTGTCCTATTTGTATAATGACTGTCGGCTGATATACTAATTCTATACTACTAACTGAAAGTCTCAATTGAGTAAAATCGGCTTTAGGCTGCATCCAAAATATATTACCATATTTAACTGATTCCAAGATGCTTCATTCTTTTCAAAAGAAATGAACTATAGATAAATTATTGACAAGTTTTTATCTTTATTTCATACTACACTAATATCTGTATAATATGTTATGATTTTCCGCCAATGCAAGACTTTATTTGGAGATTTGAAATAATTTAGGATCCATGTGACATTAAGCACTACAATTACACCATTTTTCAGAAATACTAACTTTTTTGGATAGTGATTATAAAACATATGCCAATTTAAGATATGTAAAAATATGCATTTTATTCAAGTGTTCTATTAGCATTAAATAGTGCAAATTACCTAGATTTTCTTCACATTGATAAAGGATTTGCTAATTTATACTAAAATCAAGTGTTTTTTAATGCTTCATAAATTTTTTGAAATATCGACGTATCTTAGAATCAGTAATATATGGTAATAACAGTAGAGTCAATTATGACTGGGTCTTAAAAGACCGATCTTCATAAAAATCTTTGAATAGCTTTTATGGAGAGTAATAACTTGTGGCACATAGTTGTTACATAGCCGAATTTTCCGTGACGAATAGTACAAATGACTGATGAGTATGTGTCCCTGAATGTGTGTTGTGACCTAAGGTGCCCGCTATATCGCTGGCGTACGAGGCACCAGAATCCGATATCATGAAGCGGCAACCTCGAGACCCCTACAGGGACAACCTGGTCAACCGAAGGTTGTAATCAGCATCGCGCCACTTAGCACATTGTATTATTCAAACGCAAATGACTGACAGTGTATTTTCTCTTATCTAGTCTGTGTCGTCTTTCTCAAAAGCAAAACATCCTTATCAAGGGTTATACTTCATTATGAAATCAATCATTTTTTAAGTGAATTGTCAAGAAATGATATCAACTCATAATTACTTTTTTGTGTCTCATATTTAGCATATTTAGTTTTAAACAAAAAACTTTAAAATTTGTAATACCTGGGATGAAAAAAGAATATGTCGTAAATAATGTATTTAGCCACGTTATTTATTTAATATATTTAAAAAGTATATCTCGTATATTTCATTACATTATTGTAAAAAGAGAACTCTAAAAATCATCCGACTTATATCTTGATGATTGATGAAATATTTTCTTGACAGTTCATAGTAATCATTTGATCCTCTTAGTTTAATCTATGCATTTTAATCTTGTTGCATCAATAATTGATATTTTCTTATTAAATTTGAAATTTTTCAATTCCTTTGTTCATCAAAAACAGATAACCCTCAAGGACTTTTTGTTTACCTGAACTGCAAAGCAGTTGACTAATTTAAAATGTTATTTTTTAGATATAGATTTTCCAACGATTTTAGATTGTCTCTTTTTAAATACATTTTATTAATGTTCTACAGTTGATCATGTTTATAAGGAGTTAAGTCAGGCAATTGATCTTTTTTACGAGCTTAACAAAAATTAATTTGAATTGAAAAATGAAAATTTTGTTAAATATTTCTATTATCTTATTTTTTCTAAAATTATCTTTACATGTTATAAATAAACTGTGAGATTATTCATAACATAATAATTTCTTTCCTAGTAATTTAAATAATTGTGATTCTGGCAGTAAATTCTGAAAACAGGCATGATTTCTCTAATTGAAATTAGATTTGTCAGATGTAAGCGAGAGCTCTTTATATAATGATATCAATTTTATTATTCTAATTGAAGTATTACCTCTATGATTAATTCAAACCAGATATTATTTTACTGGAAATGAAATACTATTCTTATGTATATAAAAGGGACAAAATATAATAATTTATGTGGTTATCAATGTTTAGATGCGCCCAACAAAAGTATATAAAATCCGTCAAAAAGATTTTGCATACTTCCGCATGCTACAATAATTATATCTGTTAGAATTTTCAGTTCTCTCTGTGGGGTCATTTATTGCACGGAATGACACTAGATTATTTGTGAACAAAAACCACCATTTGATTACAGAAACCTAACCATTATAATAGCAGTACCTTTTTCGACTAGTAGTCACTAGTAAGGAATAGTTGTGTTTGGCTACTTCTGGAATTAGAGATAGAAAAGTGTTTATTAGTGAATCTACACAGCTTATATAACATGCTGAAGTTCTCAATACTATCATACGTTGTGGAAAGTGAGAAAATTTTCAAGCCAAGTTCAATAGAATAGCTTTAGACTGTACAATTAGTGGAAATACTCTTACAATAATGTGAAAGTGTTTTGAATCCGTGTAAATCAATGCTTCTTGTTAATACTTCGACCTATATGAAAATCTGCTGTGAAATTATTAGCGTGTTTATTTTGTTTCTGTATGTATGGTATACGTTCCAGTATTGAAAATTTATTTGTAAATCACAGTTACAAATATTCATAAAATAATGATTTACTAATGAAAGGGTGAATAGCATAACCGCAATTATTATAATATAAAAGGAATTTATAGGACAAATAATTGTTAAAGTAAACACTTTTATGACTAAAAAAAACTTAGATTTGGAAATATATACCCTTTATCCACTAGATTTATCAAGCTATGTTCGAAGTTGATTAGGATGATCAGTCATTGGGTTATGCATGAAATATGCAATAATTATACTCAGTAAATGGTATAGAAGATTAGGAAACTTAATGTTTTGTTTCTTAATAGCATAATGTGAATTAGAGAAGCACAGAAAAGTATTTAAAAACTACTTAAATCTTACCGTAATGTAATAATACATCGAAACAATAATCTTGTTAGATAATAGTCATTATTTTAAATAATTTTCTTTCTTCAGATTTAAGTCTTTAATGAATATTTTTCTGCATGACAATGTTAAATCAATGGGTAAATATTTACCGATTGCAGAAGTATTTTTCATAATCTTTCCATCATTTGCTATTGTCATTTTTATTCACTAAAATTTTTATAAGCTTTCTTCTCTATACTTACCCATCCTTTCAAAAACCTCTCCAATCCTAGCAGAAGTATTATAATATAAATCGTATAAATAATTCAATAGCGTAATTTTTGCACACTCGCACTGTATAATATTCATTTATACGTGTTACATGTGTTCAAGGGTTACGCTATGATGCTATATTAATAAAGAGTATATACTTTTCATGTTTGATATTGTGATTGTGCGGTTCAGTTTCCGTAAAAGGGTGGATTATTAATTATTTTGGATACAGCGCATGTCAGTGGAGTTTATAAGTATTAGCAGAGTTCATGTGAGTAATAATTTGAAGAGACTTAAAGGTACACGCTTACTATTGGTAGATAATTGACTGAATGGACTTTATATATAGTGATGGCTTTTGACAGCTTTGAAACTTTGAAATGAATGTGGAATGGGGCCACATTAACATAATGTAGATGGTGTGTTTCAACAGTGGTATGTTACTTTTACTTTCAAGTTACCAACTGAATTTCATTATACTTATTTTCATATTCATAACAAAGTTTCACAGTTTAGATGTGTTATAGATATGAATGGTAATTTTGTTTGTAAATTATAAAGTATGTTTTTAACAAGTTTTGCATGTTTCAAACAGTTATTTCTCTTTTGATGAAATTGCCATTGCTATGTCCCAAATGTAATACACATTTTATACCTGTCAACAAATGAGTGATATTGCAGCACTGCAATTATATGCTGTCATAGTGAAATAATTTATTAAATATTCAGTTGTGGTTATTGGGACATGACTAAGAGCATAATTTCATGAGAGAACAAATTGAAATGTAAAATTATTCCATTTTTATTAATGCTTTTTAATTATAATCATTATAGTTTATTAACTACTAACATTAAATCATTATTGGTGAATATACTCTATACTCCATACTCATAAAGTTTTTCATTAAAGCATAGTCAATTTAAGTTTCAGTACATCATTACGATTGTGTGGTATGTAAAACATCCCGGGTTCGATTCCCAAATTAAAATGTTCTAGTGTGTAATGCAATATATGTTATGGACGTGTGCAAGATATAAGTTTGATATTGTAGGAAATATATTATATGGTTATAAATTCTTTTTAACTAATGATGTTCTGAAACTTGTCTAAATCACAATGGTAGTTTTCTAATTTTCTATAAAAATAAGAATTCACAAGTATTCAATTCTTTATTTTAGAAGTTGAAAATAGATATTAATTAAATTAGATCAATAAATTCTTTAAATCTTCAAATTTTGAAATTATTTAACTATAGCAAAAAGGAATGCAAACATATAGTCAAAGTTTCATTCTAGTATACTAAAGTATTATCTTTTTCATGAAACAGGCTTATTTCAATGGCCTATGGTCAGATTGGAATGATCCAAGCGGCCGCTGGATTCTTTGTGTATTTCGTGATCATGGCTGAGAATGGATTCCTCCCGTTGAAGTTGTTTGGCATCAGGAAACAGTGGGATTCCAAGGCTATTAATGATTTGACTGATTCCTATGGACAGGAATGGGTAAGTCTATGTTTTTCTGTAACTTTTATATGAACTAAAGGAAGATATTCAATATCAAGAAGAAATCTGAAGTGTGCTTAACTATTTCTAACAAAACTTTATTCATGTCTTACATGCAAGGTGATTACTACTGATTACATACCAAATTTCACATTTTCTGCATGGGGCTTTACAACTTTTCAATTAGTTTTCCATCTTATAGAACAAATAGATCACGTCTATACTATTACGAATTCCTGTCACATATCCCATAAGCTATTTCTTTGTATGTGAATTGTTAACACACTATGAGTGCAAAGGTAGTTCTACCCGCATTACAGACTGGCGTGACGGCTATTTCTACTTTTTACATCAGCTCCACTTTTAACACGTTCACTGCGCACGAATTTCTCAATGTCCTCCAGCGGGCCTGAAAATTCGCGATTTTTCGCGATCGTATAACTTTGTTAAAAATGAAAAAAATATTACCAATTTAATCACATATACTAGTTTGTTCCTTCGCTTATCTA
>JAGVSQ010000315.1:0-43741 GCA_022683975.1 Rhyacophila evoluta
GAATCCTCCGCAGGCATCTGTTCTCAAAGCTCAGAATACGGTTGTTTTGGGCCTATTATTATATACATTATCAGAAAAGGGTATGTCTAACTTACTTGGTAGACACTCTCTTAATTCTTTTTTTTATGTTTTAATATGCTTTTAATATTTTCGTCATAACTGTATGTATATCGTGTTGTTAACGTATTATAACTTGTAATTTTTAATGTTACAACATGTAATAAATAAATGCTACGTTTGAAGCAAATACGAGTGTAACCAAAAAGAAAACTCGGTTCCACTACTAGTTTCTTGCATCACATTCCCATATAATGTATATCGAATGGCCTGTCAATTCATATCAGATCAACTGTGACGAATGTCGTTAACCCTTTTGTATAAAATCATCGATTTTTCGTTCGTATTGAATTACCTTTTCAATTAATAACAGAACCGTCCTTTATTTTTATTTGACGTTTTATACTATCTAAATTTACTGCTAAACTAATATTTGTCGAAATAATTGATTGGTATACGGTGGACGTTTAACATGAATAATTGATAACACACGTGACATTTAGTATTATAATAGATGTAGCATAATAATTATAAAAGATACATAATAACTATATCTCTTCATTCGCCTTAGTATATGGTATTCATACATGTCACTGAATTCGATCGATCTAGCAAAACTGTATTATTTCCAACCTTTCTTACTACAAAGTTTTCGTTTTTTTTTGTATGCCATATTCGCTACCAACACGGAGCATATGCATCATCTACACAGTGTTAAGACATCCACTCCGAAAGAGGAGTATTTGTATCTTCGCAATGTGAAAACGTCTTGACAGATTATTTTTCACGAGAATTGTTTGTCAGAGAAATTCTCAACCCAATGGGCATCCAGTCCTGCATTTTTCGGATTGCTAGGTGCGCATGCTACCAACTACGCTACCAGGGAGACGGTTCTATGCTGATCTAAACAACCGCATGCTTTTAATGATGTCATTACGAAATAAAACTTATTATCAATATAAACATAAATAATTGATATGTTTTAAATCTAGGGCCGGTATGTGCGTGTGTGTCATGTTGGTGATTATCTGTGTGGTGCAGCGTCGATCACTCATTTGAATTATATCATAACGTCTCAGGAGGGAAGAGAAGGAGCATTGCAATCGGTTCCACATAGTGAATCTATTTATGGAACATATCTGCCTGAGAATGTCGTCTCTTGTTTCCGCCGTTACGTTTGTATTTATTGCACTTATCTTATATTATTTGACTTTTAATACACAATAAAATGTCTTACAACTAAACAGGATAATTAGACAAGCAGATTTTTGCATATTTTTTTAATTGGAGACATGAGGTCCAGCATTGCTTGAGGTACGTAGCAAGGCGAAAGTTAAAGACTGTTTGTGAAGTAAAATTAATAATATAACAGTAGTCAATGCCAAATCTTTTATTTTATAGAATCAAAAATGTTTATGAGAAACGGAAATATTGTTGAAGTGTTAAAGAATAAAATTGTTAATAATAAAATGTAACACGTGAAACCGTTAGTTTTATGGAAGTTCTTCAGAATTTATTTTAAACTTTTAATAGACAATCGAGTAACACTAATGTGTGATGTATGGCAGCCATTCAAATATATTTCTACAAAACGATAAATACTTAACATGCATTCAGACATTTGTTGGTAGGTTATTTATAAACGTTAGAACAGACAGACATACATTTTGTAATAAAAATTCTTTGACGAAAAATACGAGTATTTCTTGTATCGTATCACTTCTTTACTATTAGTACAATCTATTTATATTACCTTTACAAGAAACATCTTTCCGGTAGCCAAGGTTAGCGTTCGCGCTTCGAAGCCCAAGATTTCTGGATCGATTCCTACGTCTGGTGGATTTAAAAAAAATAAAAAATGCAGGAAAACTCGATCCAGCAATTTATAAAAAAATAATCTTTCAAGGCATGTATGTTTTCACATTCCGGAGGTCTATTTACCCCACTTTTCGAACGGACATATTCATACTGTGTAGATTCATATCGATTGTGGAAAGGAAAGGAGACGTAACACCACATAAAGCAAATTTTACAGGAGGCATAAAAAACGTTCATTTAATGACTGTGGATCAAAGTAAAAATATTACATAGACACGACGTGAAAGAAACGAAATATGAAACTAGTGTTTTATTTGCACAGTCTGATATTAATTCGATAAGTTATTTAAGAAAAACTAATTTGACATTTGACAGGCCATCGTTTTTTCAAACTCAAAAGATAAAATTAAATACTAATTTAGTATATTCAGATGTTTAATATAGCATGTATTAAGTTGTATACACTGATTATCTAAAAAAATCTGACGTAAAAAAGCGAAGGCTAGGTTCCCCTTTTCTTTCCACAGTCGATATGTTCCACTGTCGGAGCGGAAATCATTAAAAACAATACATTATTAGATATGGGAGGCACTCACATAGCCATTATTTTACAAGGATTGACTACTGATCATTCGCACAATACTCAGATTAGCTAGTTGTAATAGGAGAAAAGGAAAAGATTACAAACATCAATACCGTGCAAATAGTTAACCTTGTTCATTTTTTTTTGTTAAATCGCCTAGCTAACGGAGTTCTCTTTATACGCGAAGTCACAAGCTATTAATTCTGCCAACATCTGCTAATTCAAAAGATTCACGATCCCAACCTATGAATACATTTTTATTTATATTTCATCTTTATGGCCAATTTTGCAACAACAATCGGACTCATATACCAGTTTCGTACTATGTAAACAATTTCAATAAGCGATAGTTAAAATATATCTATCATTGAAGTACTAACAAAGAAAACGATGCAGTTGGTAGCGTACCGGAAAACAGCTGCTAAAACCCCAGCTGTAGCACCTAGTAAAGTATATTCATTTATATGTCCGCAAGATGTTACACTAACTCTGCTTTGTAACAGATTTGTAATATCGCTTGCGAAGAATCGGTAGAATAAATTACATTATAAAATTTGCTACGTGCGCCATCGTTTCCTGTCATCTTATTATGAATTATATATTATTTAATGATATGCTAACACGATTCGGACTGTCTCATTTTGTTTTAACGGATCTTCACTGTGTCCGTCTTGAATAAATTGCGCACTAGCAGTGTGTACATGTATATCTATTTCAACAAGTAATATCCATTCTGCTTGTTGAAGTATTCCAAATTGTGATTGTCAAACTTTGCATATCAATGTACATCCGATTCTATTTTTGCACGGGGGATACGTCCCGAAGGACACCATGCAAAAAATATATGGTTCTTATAAAAAAATTGTAGATAGATTCCATCCAGCCATATAACTATAATTTTTTCTTAGGAAAACCAAAAAATATATAGTCAAAAAGAGAAATAAAAATATACATATCTACGTATTGTGAATATATTTTATTGATTTACCGAATTTTCTATAAAGCTAATAATTTTATAATGCATTAAAATTATAAATAAACTCTTCATCGTGTCCTTCTTCTTCCGCAAACACCCTCAACGTGTCTATACAAGTTCTTGCTGAAGGTAATTCGGTTAGAAAGCTTCTCTTACTAGCACTCGTTAAAAATCTCGTGAGTGAAATGATTTTTATTTTTACGTTATAAGTTTTACAAATTTGATAACGTAAATACGTAGTTTTGGATAAATAATTTGGTTGTATGATTTTCAATTTTGTTCGTTTGAAAATACGATTTTTTCTATTCTTCTATTTAATGTTGTTAGTCGGTTATTGTTATCGTTACAGTTAACAGGCCCCATAGTAATCACAATAAGCGGTTTCCACTATGATATATATCTGATTTATATACTAAGCTATTTATTAATTACCTATAACGACCGTATACTGTCATGTCCAGTGTAATTTATCCATGTATGAGTTTTGTAGAAATTTGGCCAAGATTTATTATATTAATTTTTCCACCGCTGAAAACGCGTTAATAATAAGTTTATACGAAAATTACAAATGGGTACAAAACATGCACAGCACGTTTTCTCATATTGTTTTTCTCCTAAATACGTTTTAAACTACGTTTATCTTCTTATTCCCTCTCCGTTTTCATATCGGAAACAATTTAGTGTATAGTAGAATATAAAAAAATATTTCGGATTTTATACTGGTTACAATAAAATAGTGTTTTAATCAGCTGTAGACGTTGTACTAGAATTCTATTTTATAATGCCTTGTGAATATTTAATTCTAGTGTTTCTCCATGGTGTATTGTATATAAAATGTATGTTACAGTTAAAGTATTAAATTCCGATAATGCATACATTGACTAGTCATTGTGTGCACTAACTGTAAGTTTTGGTTGAAGCTTACATTCCTAATTATTAGATGCATACTTTTATTTATTTGGTCTCTATGATCGATGCTATCATATATTTATATTATATACAAGATATTCCATTGATCCAGAAAAATCAGACACTGGATCTGAGATATACAATAGGTATTGGTCAGAATACAGATGTTTTAGTTGTAGAATTATATGACTTTACTAAAATTGAATTAACATGGTTTTCTTTTTTTTATTGGTTAGGTTAGGTTCGATTTTAAATTATATTGTGTGCATTTTAATAGATATCATTTGACAATGCATACATTGACTATTTAATGTGTATATTATATTACATAAGCTCCCACTTTAACTGCAGCATTTAAATAAATATAGATAC
Source organism: Rhyacophila evoluta (assembly GCA_022683975.1). Lineage (NCBI taxonomy): Eukaryota > Metazoa > Arthropoda > Insecta > Trichoptera > Rhyacophilidae > Rhyacophila > Rhyacophila evoluta. The sequence continues at coordinate 4,716 of JAGVSQ010000315.1, forward strand.
GCACGTAGAGCTACCCATTTATTTCAGTACTCATTATTGAGATAAAATTACAGCTACGTTGGTATACGAAGAAATGGAATTGGTGCATCAATTTCCTTGGCTTGTGTCGTTGACAAAATTTAATATTTCCGTCACGCGATTTTGGTCTTTGTTTAGATTTATATTTCCATCTTCCACCAACGTGATCTTAGATAACATATAAGCCCGCGTTTCTTTTGATATCGCAGTGTTTCTTGCGTCTTTTAAAATACATCACTGTGATGTCCTCTTGACATCTGCTGAAAATATCATACATGTGTTTCTTGTCAACCGAGAGTGTATTCGTTCCGACTTGACGTCAACTTACTGGCGACTATTTTTGTTCTCGCTATGCAGACTTATGTAAATTGTTATTGTTTCTTCTGAAATAGTCGATATCTTATATTATTAATGTGACAGAATACACGTTTTTGCATCCTACATAGTCACAATTTTACATACAGTTTGACATTTATTCTATCTAAATAGATTTCAATATTTTCTAGCGACCGAACAACTAAGTAATTTTATAGAAAATATCATACCACGACAAATTCTACAGCCGAAAATTCATTATATCATTCAAAGATTAATATCTATAGATTATCAAAAAAATAATGATAGCCATTTCAATTGTTACACCATTTTAAATAGTCTTTTGTAAATTTCTTCTACTATTTAAATCGAGCTAAATTACCATAGAAATATCAATATTTCTACAGCACTTTAAATATAAATGTATCTAATATCTTGCTGTATTTATCTTCCACAATGGTGAGTGGTTGATTACCGTTCATAATATGGCTATTTACATGGGAAAAACATAGGGACAAAATGATGACTTAAGCGAATTAATAATTTTCGAACAGTTAAAAAAACTCCCATGAAATGCCATGTGTGATAAAATTGTCATAAATAATAAGCGTTTAGTATATTTATGTTTAACAATTAAAATTGTTCACCGTAATTAGTATCTTTAACCTTTTCTATCGATACAATCTCCTTATGTATCTTTTAATACTGAAAACTTTCACTGTTCGTAGTGATGACCTAATTTTGATTCTTATCTTTGATTTTGATAGTAAATTAATGAATTAATTAAAGAAGATTGCTCTGAAAATGAAATTAAACATAGACGCACATTGCGGGGGATGGAGTTATAACAAAAATACTAACAATGCGTGGCTTTGGTAATCTTTAAACCAAGTTTTTGATGGCCAATAGGCCAATATTAGCTGATGAATTTTTGTAAACATCATTTTGGAACATTTTTACCCGTATCTCAAAAATGTAACGGACAACACTGGTTTATTATTGCATATCGACTGTGGAAAAAAAGGACGTAACCAACAAAAAGCAAATTTTACAGGAGGCCCAAAAACACAACATTGAAGTGCATGAATACTAAGACTGGTGTTTTATTGAGTCAATTATTATATATACAGCTATTTTAAAGAGTTGAGAGTTCTTTTTTTCTTTCCACAGTTGATATAATAATATATTGTTAGTTTTTATCTTTGTTCAAAATCTATATTAAATTTTAAATTCTTAGTACTGTAGGCATAATAGCTATTATCGTATACAATATGTATAGGAACAATTTTATTTTGAGGCAAAAAATATAATGAAATGTGTTTCTTAGAATACGTATTATTATAAATTTAATATTACTCGTGATATTGTTTGGCGTATCTTCTGCAAGACAATTAAAAGGATGACTATACCGACCGCAGTACTTGGTTAAATTATTCAGTTCTTTGAACTCAATTCGACGCGAAACACCAGAATAAGCACCGTGTATAATAACTATCATTGCACCTCCTGTTTATTACTGTTACGTCGTAAATATATAAAATTCTCAAGATAACTCGTCTTATCTCACAAATTACAACACCGAAATATTAAATGTCTAATAACCGTAACAAATTATTTTGCGGCATTGTGTGATTTGAAAATTTTGACTCTTGAGCTATGGACGCATTGCAGCGGGAGTGTGAAAAATTGACGCTCACGAAATTGCAATTTGTGAAACAATAGGCAGCTGTAAATAAATAAGTAATAACTTTTATTGATTTTTTCTAATTCTAACTAATGATATTCTGATCGGTTGCTACAGTGCTCGCGTAATGATTTTTGGTATATGGCCAATATGTCCATGTATTTTCAGAAACAATTTAAATTACGTGTATTATATTGTTATTTTGGAAATTAAAAAAATTCACACGTGTATCTATTTTTTGTTTAGTGTATTTGCATCACATAATTTATTCTAGTTTACTACAGTATGGTTGAAAAAAAGTATTGCTGTTATATAATCTAACATTTAGTTATAATCAATACATATTTTGAAATCTTACAAAGACTTTCGAAATATTAAACTTTCTTATCCCTGCGTTATTACAAAAGTAGATCGTTAGTGGATTTTTAGTGTGAAAACAGAATTTGTGAAAACGAATTTACATCCCTAATTTAATACTGAATATATCGCGCCCCCAGAACTACGATGTCGTAAATCTAAATTTAACTATTTTGAGTTATGAATGCAGTTGAACTACATTTATTCCTCTATATTAAGATATCACAATATATCTTAAAACTTCAGTTAAGTAAATTTACGTAAAATATTGAGAAGAATACACCATAATTTCATGAATACCCTATTTTCTATAACAACAAACAATTACCAATGTCAAATCAATAAATCAGGATATGTATTTGTATTAAATCGCTGCTGGAAGAATTGTTTGGAATATTGAAATTAATACATACTTTCTAATATATGAATTATAAGTTAACTCACTAAGTATCATAGTAACAAGAAATGTTACAATAAGCAATACGTAAACAATTGTGAATACCACGAGTGTCTGAACAAAATAAGCGACCGTTTATTTTCCTGGGACTAAATATTATACTTGACAATAATAGGCGGTAGTTTGCATCCATTTTTTGTGCCTACTATACTGTTTTTCCCAAATATTCTTTATATATTAATTGTAATTGGCTATTAATATACGGTTAAGTTCTAATTTGTACCGATTTGACAGAGTTGAATTATATAGTTATTATGCGTCTAGATTTAGGTTACGCCTTATTAATTAAAGTAATAACATCCAACATAGTAAACACTTTCGGTAGTAAAACATCCAGTGTCGTAAAATGGTTAAAATGCTTCAATTAAACCTAAACCCGTTTATTCATTTTTATTCGTTTTAAATTAGTATATAGGGATACATAACATCCGCGAAGGCAGGTCTCTTCAATTATAGAGAAATCTTCAATATATTTTTATTCTGTTACAGAGAATTAATTATTAACTGCTTGATGAATGTATTTCTGATTGCTTCTGGCTGAAATCATATTCTTTAATATGGCCAATGGCAAAATTATTTCTTAGTTAATTGACTGGCTATTGATATAAAATTAAAATAAAAATACTTAAGAAAACTATTATTATTAATGTTATTACTACAATTATTGCCCACTCAATTTCACTGCACGTGATGACCATTTGCAGTAAAGTTGTCATAATTAAAAAAATGACAATAGTGGATTACATAAATTCACGATTCTGCTATAAATTCTATTATAAAAAATATGAACGGTATAATTCCGAAAAGAAAAAACGATGAGTATGATAATTCCTCTTATTTTCAATACTGTTAATCCGTCGTCTGGCTATCCCGATATCGATACATTGAAATGACGTTTTTTATTAAATTTTATTCGGGATAAGGGAACATTCCATCAAAGCTTTTTTTGCAATCGAGTGCTTATTTAATAAACTTCAAAGATGTGCGTGTAGTTTTTATATTGTATAATTAAAGTACCAATAACATATGTGGGTTGCTAACTATTATATTTTAATAAAGTCTATTAAGAAGGTCATAGCATCAAAAAAAGTTTAAATAGCTTATACCGAGCGTTGAGACTATTTGCTTCCGGTAAGAGAATCTTAACTTGACTTCTCTTCTATAAGCCAACCAGGTGACGTTGTTTTGGAAGGCAGCTGTATATTATCGACATTATGTATTCGTCGGAACTGCAAGATACTAGTGTGACCTGCGAAATTGCGAGACGATTGGATAACGGGAGTGAGGATGAGGCGGAATATGAAAGAGGAGGAAAATAAACATGGACCATTCCAGTTCATGGGCCGGGAGTTTATTAGCACTGTTTGAAAGATGGCGTTAGTCAACGTTGCGCTCATGTGCACTCATGTAATGTAATATTTAGTTTATTATTATGATGTCAGATATTTATGAATTATGATGCCTGGAGGATATAAAAAATAAAAATGGAAATGCGGCGTGAAAAACTTCATATCATTTCGTAAAGCTTATTAATAACAATCTTGAAACTTTCGATTAGTGTTGGGTATAGAAATCCGTGGTTTAATTTTTAGGGGTTTCCGCTGCATCGCCTTATATGAATCAATGAAAATTTTGACGAATTGTTTAACAAAGTAACTGACCAACTACGCGTTGCAAAAAAATAAATATGAATTCGTTTGTTTAACATGACGGACGAGTGAATAATAATGTAATAGTTCATGAAAGAGGCACACGGCAAAGAAGGAGGTAATAACGTGAACGTATGCAATGGTGGCTGAATGAAATATCTCCCTTTGCCAGGCTATGTTACTAGAATGAATGACCATTCCATCCAAGAAAATTCTCATCCAAAAATCAGAATGAAAAACGTAAGAACAAGAGAACTGAAATTACTTGAATGTAAGGTGTGATACCTTGTACTATTTCTGAGGTCTAGAAGTGAAGGAACATATTACTCTATACTACAGATCAAACGGACATTCTACTCAAAAGCTGTCAAAACAAATACTTTTAATGTATCATTTCTTATCGGCGGATGAACATCTTTAGGGTTATTTTCTGGCCTCGGTTTTACGGAACATTTTAATGGAACTAGGCTCATACCAACTGTGTAGATTTTCTGTCATAACATATGTCGTCTTCGTCTATTACACCATTAATTTACCTTGATAAATACGGTCATTTCGTCCTCACCTGATTTGATTAAGCTACTGTAGCTTTCTAGATTTAATACCTCTAATAACATATCCGTTCTCTTCCATTCTTCTGTAGACATAAACAAAACAGCCTTCCTGTCAATCGAATAGTTTCTAAGCCATCTCTTGACGCCCCATATTCTTCATTTCTTTCTCGGAACATACTCGGTCAAGATAAATCCATGTCGTATAATTTAATAAATACATAACAGCGAAAGACGAGTGATATCCAGCCAGTATAATGATAGATATTTTACGAGGCCTCACATGTTGTGGACTGAACTCCTGCTTCAAGTGCTGTTTTAATTTGACACTGATTTTATGTTACTTCCTTCATGCATATTGAAAACGTTCTCATTCATCTAATATTTCCTTATGATTTGATTAATCGTCAAAAGTGCAATAACACCGCAGTTAAGTGTTTGAAATTGCTTATCACACCACTTAATGAAAAGTACAACATGCTGATGTGTCACTGTGCTACTAAACTAACCACTCATAAACCACTTTAAAAAACACGTTATTGGCTAGCTGATCGTAAATAAAATTATTCTTAAGAAAATGCATTTTCTAGCGAACTTTACGGCCCATCAGTATAAATTCATTTTCATCAATAACAAAGCCATTCCTGCAATATAATGCGCGTGTATAAAACTTCTAATTTAACTTGCTATTGTGTACTATGTTTGGTCTTATAGAATCTATTTGGTTATGTGTTGAATGCAGTTTTCTAATCACATCCTTTGGGGGGGAATTCACGTACGTCGGGTTAGTGAGAAGATATTCTCAAGTGTTTCAATATCTAGCTTTTTAAAAACTTGTGCGCGGGAAAATATATGTGTATATCTGTCCGTCACAGGAACTCCTCCCAAACGGTGAACAATAGCGACGTGGAATTTTCACATGACATTCTGGGTACCATGTTTAGGTCAACTTTGGTCAAATTTAACACCATCACCCATAATCAACAAGATAATAAATATCTTGTATACAGCAAGTGTTGAAAAGAAATGTAATAACCAGATGAATACAATTAACATGAATTAAGAATGAGCTTAAATATATCTCACGCTAAGCTGGGTAAAATAGATATAACTATATACATGTTGTCGTCTTTTGCTAGTTAAAAAAGATAAAAAATAATCTCATTACTATATACTTGTATTTATAATTTATTATTGTATAATTTTGTATACGAATATATATAATACTTCGAAATCTCTAAATATTTTTATCAATGATTTTACGGATCGATAGAAGTTTCGAGGATACTTATCGACAACAGAAGCCTGAGAAATATTACTAACATTTTTTTTATCTAATACTTATTCACGTGGAGACATATTTATTTTGTCGCAAATATTAATATCATACTTACGTAATTTGATTTCTCAAAACAGAGATATCACGCAGAATCAAATAATTTATTATTTAATTGGCCATTCATCATGGTCTTAGTATTAAATGTCAAATCGGTGTTTGGAAAATATGGCCATTCACCGAATTTGGATAATTTATGCTAATCAAAAATTATACAATAAAATATTTGATAAATACATGCTACTTGAGTAATATTCTCACGGTTTTTTTGGGAAGACATTTAATCGAATGAACGTTTTTTAAATGTGAATTTTACTCTCGAGTTGTTGAAAATGCGGCTATCAAGGCCATACAGAAATTACGGCTGCATTTTTAATATACGTAGAGCAATTTTTTACTTATTTTGGTTTATGTTAAATTTTATAGTCATTATTATTTCCTCTTTTAAATTAGGACCATTATTTTGGTCTGCTGAAATTAATTCATCATACATTGCATGGTTGTCAGTGCTTGTTATTATATTTTTTTAATAATTATTGTTCTATTGAAAAGTCTTATAATATAATAATGGCATTATCAGATATGTACATTGTATAAGTATATACATAATAATAAAAGTGACCCGGGGAATGCGGGTTCGATTCCCCATCTGGTCGGACTTTTTAAAAATCTGAAATATGCAGGACTGGATACCCACTGGGTTGAGGAATTGTCTCACAAACGATTCTCATGTAAAATAATCTGTCAAGTCGTCTTCGCATTGCGGAGATCCATATGCTTGGGAGCGACCATGATATATAAAAAAAATTATAAATAAAACCTTTTCTCTCCCACAGTGGAGCATATATGACGCCTTGACAGATTACTTTTCACGAGATAGGTTTGTCAGATAATTTTGCTCAACCCAATGGGCACACAGTCGTGCAGTTTTAGTGATTTAGTGATTATTCGTAATACCGGCTTCTTCGAGCTTAAATTATAAGTGATAAACTTTATCCATAGATTCGGAGCTCAACATTATATAATTTGATGTATCTAATATATTTTTACCAAAAATGTTAATTGATGACTACGCTCTGCGGTGACGATTTATTTAGGTCGAGGGAAATAAATATCTCCGTCGCTCCTGGTTGGAATGTTCGTTCATTTCGTAAGTTGTGGAGTTGTCAGCTAAATTCAGAATAGGTGTTGGTTGGTATCAGTCGTTGGCTTATCATTGTAGGTAGGCATTTGTGTTGATAAATACGTGATGTTTTGTACGCTTTGAAATATTTCGAGTCGGTGCGTAAAATGGCGGAAGCTCTCAATTGACCCTCGTTAACCCTTTCGGCCCACGTTCGACCGAAAACAATAACAGAAAATTCCAAATTATTCTTTCTATTGTACGTTAACTTAACTATCTAAGAACGAAGCTTAAAATGCAATCAGTCATACCGTACAGTAGCATTTGACACTTTTTAAACGAGGACTGCGGGTTACATATAAATGACACTGCCAATAGGAAACGTGATACAAATATCATAAACTATGCTACTTTTTACTGGAGTATTATTCTTCTTTCATATACTAAATAACTTCCATATCCTTCAAAGTCATAACAGCAACCCCTAGATCCGCCTAATACATTCTGTAAATAGTATTTAGCGACTTTCCATAACGCCGGAATCATGTTGACTCGAATGGTAGATAGATCAGGTTAAAACCATTTGGATGGATTGGCAGTCCGTGGCTGAGACAGGTCCAATACCGCAGGTTCACACGCTTGCAGTTATAAGTAGCTTGTTTCCCCCCGCTATGCGGACGTATACCGTGGCGTAACAAACGTGAAGCGTTCTTCATAAGTGCCAGAAGTGTCTCAGGAGCAGCTTCCTATGACCTTGGTTGGCGGGGACTAAAGTGTACGCAATTCCTAATCTAAACTAATTATAGCCTGTTGATATCTAGCCTTGTCGAGAAGAGACCTTCTCGTTCGTCGTGAAATTTTGAAAAAAAATTAATCTAGAAAATTACCCTTCGAATTGAGTATTGAATAGCTATAACGTGACGTCCTTGTTTTTTAGAATGTGCTGAAGAGGGTGATGCTTGTTAAGGCATTTATATGGTTGACGTTTGACCATTTTAACACAATTTATTTTCACATGAACAGTTATAACAGACCCTGTGTGTGGAGCATATAGAACTCTTTAGTGTAGAGTTTTTTTCGCTCCCATAAATAATCTTATCAAATAATGGCAGTGCCGTTTTAAAAACTCGTAAACCTGATGTCTTTTATGGAATCTATTAATCTACAGTCGTTTTGTAGTCCAGGTACTGTTAATCAAAGACTAATGATTAGGATTGGGGCAGGACGCACATTAGTATGGTAGCATGAGTCTATCAATCAGATCGACAATACAACAACTTTCGACGTGAACTTAATGCAGGCGGACTGTATGCATATGGATATCATTAGACTTGCAGTGCAGTTATGTTAAGTCTAAATAATAATAAATAAATACGCGTGAAATACTAGAATAAGTACACCGTCAAACACTGCTAAATCAGGGGCCATTTATGAATTTATTTGCTCAATGAAATACCCACTTGTATATGACCACACACGTTTGTAGCCTTCAAATGTCAACAATAATATAAAACTTGAAACCCACCACACAATTGAGTTGATTTAAATGTCAATTGGTTGTTGGTAGGTACTATGACGACATCGATTTGACAGAAAAATAAATTAATGTGACACTCTCTTCACTTTTCACTTTCAAATATTACCTACGCAATTGCTTAATTAAACGTTTGATCAATTATATGTGACAATAATTAATTGATAAATATATCCTAATCTAGAATTTGATTTCACTAAATTCACATACCCCCTGGACTGATTCTCCAGTGTTGTTAAACTATTTATATAATATTATGCATATACATATTAAAATAACATACATAATTCTATTGCATGTGAACTGTTGCCCGTGTGATAAAAACCTCGTTTTGCCTAGTGTGCTTTTTCACTTATTTTATTTTAAGCAAATGACAGTGTTCAGCATGTTGCTTGTCAAATTTGTGTTGAATTGACACGAGCCCCGGCTCAATAAATGCGGCCGAATTTTATATTTCAATAAAGTTTTCATTATTGAGACAGTTCAATCGCACATAGAAACCCATAAAATGCGGACGTGGTAGTAGATGTCACTATAATGGGGACTGAATTGAAATTGATTTTGAAAGCACGAAAAATATTTGACACATATTTTTTGTGTATATTTAAATTTGTGTATCGGGTTTCGCCTTTCGGCATATTCAGCCTGTACGCTGTACATGTACGCGAATAATATATCATCCCCAATATTACAGGAACACGTAACTTGATTTTTTGGTTTAAGTCACTTAGTAAGTATGGTTTTATTTTTGTTACAATCTCTTGTATCAATAAAGCATTTTTGCATTAACACATTTTTACATGCTTTATGTGTTAATACAAAAATATTCTAATAAATCCTTTACAAAGTGACTTAAACCAAAAAATCAAGTTACGTGTTCCTGCAATATTGGCGACAATATTGGTGTATGTATAAGCATGTCTTCCAAACCGAATATTTTTTAATTGATTTAAAATTAATAAAACTTCTCTGACAGATAATTTGACATAATTATATTTTTTTAGAGTAAAGCTGAATGAGTAAATGGTTATCGATGTTTTAATCTGCAAACCAGCTAACTTCACATATGGTCGAAAACATTTTGATGACATTTTTTTCAGCTTTAGTTTTTCTGTTACACCCAGAATAAAATATACGTATTATCAATCACCCGCGCACGCCAGTCACCTCCATACACCTCACCTCACATCCAAATTCACCAAAGTTTTTTTTTTGCTCCTGAATATTTTACACAAATGGAGTTGGCTGGTTTGGAGATAAAATCATCAATATTTCGGTTATCTCTTTGCTAATATTATTTAGTGGCTTAAATATGTTCATTAGTTAGAATGAGGAAAGTCAGTTAGTTCTTCGGCTCTGGTTACCCTACATGTAATGTAACATCTTCTACGTTATAAAATGAAGTAATCATGTGAATATAAAATTGATGTAATAGGAAATGATACTGAAGTGATATCTAATTGTATTGGATAACCTACTTACAATAACATTATACATACGAGTAGGAAATTAATATCCCACGTATAAAACCGCAAACTGTCTCCGTTAGTCATCTCATCTCCACAATTTTATGAACATTGTTAAATCATGTAATATGACAGGCAACATGATTTTGTTGGGCGGACTTTCTACTTAGCCGGATTTGGATCTTTCCTTTTGTATTATCATATTTTACATTGTCCCAGTAAAACATACCACAATTTACCTTAATTGGGTTTAGTCCCCATATAATAATAACAACAATCGGAGATATTCCAGGGATTACCAATCTGTCTATTTCAAATACGATATTTGCTAAGCATAAAACTGTAATTCAACTCTTTGAGGAGTATGCGTCCGTGCGCCTTATCTTCAAAGCCATTCTTTTTTCTTTTTTTTTTAATGTTATTATTTCTGTTAATATAAATACAAGATAGATCTATCAATGATACGCGGAAGTAATTATAATTGTATTGTGTATTTTGAGGGTAGACAAGAATGCGTAAAGATTACGAAATAAATGAGAAAAAAGTTGAATTCAGCATTGCTCAATTCTTTTATGCTCTCTCTGTAATTATCATGTTTTGTAAAGAAACGAAAGATTATTTATATTGCTATTCACATACATACATAAAAGGTCACATAAATCAGTCATATGGGTTCAAATTTGTACTCAAGTGCTTCTTTGATTCCAAAATGGGAGTAATAATATACACATTCTTATCAATTTGGAATAAATTTTCAGTATATTTTGTTTGTGTTTGAGAAATAGAAGAGCATTATTTACAAATTGGCATGTTCAATTTGATCGATTTTATGATATTATTTTAATTAATAACAGCGAAAGATTTTAGCGCTTAAAACATGTGTGCATAAAAAATTAACTCACCACTGAAAATTTTAATCAAACATCTGCATTTTACAGCTTTTAATCGGAAAATAATATAAACACCTAAATTCTCATTTTCTTGAGTGTTGTTAACGATGTGAGACGCTGGCATTTTGTCGGTCAAATTTATAAAATGTTACGTTTTGATCAATCATTTGTCCTGTGACACTTATCAATAGAGAGCACGTGGTTTCAATACCTAGTAAATTTGGCCATTAAAACGTAAAGTATAGTTTTATTTCTTTACTTTTTTCATGTCAAATCTCACTAAATTATCAATAAAGTAAATTTGTAATGTATCCTTATTTATTTTTTGTAAATCAATATAAATATAGCACTCCAGACTAAACTTATGTTTTTCATTGAATAAAAAAATATGAAATTCGATTTAATAAAGAAATTTAGTAATTTTAATTTTAATATTTTTAACTCTTCTACATGGATACGAGCTTTTCTGAAAAGTTGTTGAATACCAATAAAATTTATTAGTGGATCTTTATATATAAACGTAATTCATTTTTGACGCTTTTATGTCATAGTTACGGTTCTATTTGCCATTGTAGTATAAAGATTCTGCAGTATATTATTTTGGAAGTTGTCTTGGAATAAAATTGAAAAGAATATGTTACTTAATGCGGTATTAACCTCTTGTTTGCGATTGACTCATATTTTTTAAGTTTCAATCAATTGACATTTCCCCGACTTCTCATATGGGTTAACCACATTCATTATGGTCATAGATTGTTAAGTTGCTGACATACTTTTTTATTCTTTTAAATATTATACATCCTTGTGAACTGAGCTATAAACATGCATTGAAATCGAGTTAAACGATATTATTAAATAAAAACTTTCGTTTAATAAGAAACAATTGAGAAAATTCACACTGTAAAGTGGTGTATTCGTGCAATTAATTTAGATGTAATAATTGTGTTAACTGTACAAGAAACAAGAACAGATTCTTCTTTTATATGTTGTCGCCGTGTAGCTGAAAGTCACTAACTAACATTTTTGGTAAAAATGAGTCAGATACCGTCGTTATAAGATTGGTTTATCGAATATTCATGATACATCCAGGTAAAAACAATTAGATAGTTTTTTACAAAATATATTGTAATTATATTCTTCAATAATACAGAGCAATCACGTGTTTTTTTTAATGGCTTATAGATACCTTCTTTTGTTTACCTGTATGTATTTAAATGAAAATTGTGTTTTTTTTCTCCCGATTTGATATTTCTTTTGACTGATATCGAAAGACGTTAAGTCCACTAAATGTCAAACTGAGTAAAATGCAGTTTGAATAAATGTAAGGTTTGAGATTTTGGTAAATGATACAATCTAGTAACCATGATGGATAAAAAAACCTGAAGCTATTTTTTTGATGCAGCATTAAAAGATATTTTAAATATTGACTTTAGTAAACTTGATATAATAGAACTGGACTTAAATCAGCTTGAAAAATATTGTGATGTTTATACGTGATATAAATATTACATATAAAGAGTGGACTTTGATATCAATGAACACATTAGGTCCATTTGACAAACCAATCCCATAACGACAATACAACATCATTATCTGAAAATTGTGAATTTGTTGGTGACTTTTCGCTCCTAAGCGACGATATAAATATAATACTTACTTAAATCACAACAAAAGTATAACGGTGTATTGATTTCTTGGTATAAACATAACAGCATAATAAATAATATAGTGTTTAATAATTATCATAAAATTGAGTTCTCCAGGAAGTGAACAGAGGTATTTAAAAACTCAGCCTTCTTCGAAGTGGGTATGGTTAATTTGTTGTCGTTATCAGTATTTTAATGCCTCTTATCTACAAGAGCTGAACGAAAGGTAAACCTAAAAACCTTTAGGGGTGATAATGAGTGCCGTCATTTTGTTTTTAAATATTTGAAATATACCTCACCATCTGTCTCACAGAGCATTACATTTGAAGTGTTCCACGTATGTTGTGCTCATAATAATTATTATACGTTTTTAAACCATACAAGTAGTCGAAAAATAATTATTATTACACATATGAAAATTTGTATTTTTGGTGCTTGAATATAGTGTTCGCTTTGGTATGTATACGTACTTTTCTCCTTAAATTGTGTAATTGTTGCTTGTTATTTTGTCATTATCAATCACGAACTTTTTTATGCCTTAAATGTAGCAATTACATAACTTTATATCGTAACGAAAATAAGCATACTAAATGCTATTCTCAATTATTTATCTCCATATATATCATTGTTATGAAAATATGGTGATTTTCAATTAATTTCTAGTAAATATATCCCTTCTTGTTGTTCCATTCTGTCATGTTGTTACTAAAGTGGAGCATATGTATTCCAACAGCATGAAAATGACCGCTCGAGAAATAGAATATACGAAAAGCAAAAAGACTAATTCTAAGTTTTTTCAAAACAACTGTTTTTATAATCACGTATCCAATTTAATAAACGTTTTATCAAAAGTATACAAACAAAAAATGCCGCATTATCTAAAGTTAGCTTTTGAGTTTGAAAAAAGGATGGCCTATGAAATTTCAACCACATCAATTTTATTGCTTTTTCTTGAATAACATATTAAATTAATATTCAATTGGCCAAATAAAACACAAATTTTAGTCTTCGTGCACTTCGAAGTTGTGTTAATTTAATATTGACATTGGTCCAAAATCGTTAAATAAACGTTTTTGTGGATCACGTCCTTTTGCAGTTCTACAGTCGATATGTATCTGCATTGTTAAGACCAGTGGTTCGACTAATAGATTTGTTGTCTCATTTTGGTGTTCATGTCATTAAAAAGTTTGAGAACCACTGGTAAAAACGTATGCAGACAGATTTTTTTCACCAGAACTTATCATCAGTCGATTGTGGACCCAGTAATGTATTTTTGGACTCTATTAAAAATCTAGCAGCTTTGAGAATCGAACCAGCAAACTCTAACTATGAAGCGCTTGCTAACCTCTCAATTATCGTGTAGGCATATCGTCGCCAATATTTCAGGAACACGTATCTTGATGTCTTGACTTAAATCACTTTGTAAAGTATAATTTGTTTTTTTTACATTATATTATATTACAGGCACATTTTGGCATTGACACATGTTTTATAAACATATGTGCTAACGACAAAGTACCAATAATACAAAAGATTTCATAAAACAATACAATACTTTACAAAGTGACTTAAATCAAAAAATCAAGATACGTGTTCCTCCAATATTTGCCACGATATTGTAAGACAAACACACATATTTAGTTACATCCTCAACACCCATTGTTGTTAATATGAACAATCTCATAGCCTGTTGTGCTGTGCTAATACGAATAATAATTTGAAAAAAAAACTACAGCCTTTTTTCATTATTTTCCTCTTTTATTATAAAACCAGTTTTTGCACAATGACAATGGGTGAATTAGCTTGAAGTAAAGTGTGTAGCTATAGTCAGTGAGCATTATATTGTAACTGTTCTGTTCGCTTGATTAGTTAAGAACGGGCCGTTCGAAGGAAATTGTAATAGATTTGGCCCGATTGAAATTAATTACGGTGAATTGGTGAGGCTGCCGACCGGAAGATCTCACACCATATGGCAAATGTTACTTTTTACTAATAGATGCATAATACTGATTAATATTACAGTTGTCTTAAATTGGTAAAACGTCATTAAATTCTCATCATACATACATTACGCTATCCAACGAATTATAGTAACAAAACGTGAAATATACAAAAAATATATTAGACGAAATTCCATTAGTGTAATATGTCTTAAAACACATGTATTCAATATTGTTCCAAGAACAAATATTACCAATGCTTAAAATAAGTCTTATCACTAAAGTATCTTAATATAGATGGGGTATTTCCTTGATGACTATTAAACCTCATCTTTATATTAATTAGGCCTCTATCAATCTCTTATCGTATTGCAAAATAAAAATAAAATATACCAGTTGATAGCCAGAAAATAATAAAAAATAAACAGTATTAAATTAAATTTAATATTGATATTGGATACTGTAGAAGACTATTTGAGAGAAATAGGTAACTGTCTCCCCAATAGCTGAGAAATTAGCGTGCGCGTTTAGGTGGCTGATATTGCGTGCTCGATTTACACAGCTATTACCTAAAAACTATCAACCAATTTTCATTTTAAAAAATCTGTCAAAGCATGTTTTCACATCGCAGACATCCATATCGTCCACAATATTGCAGGAACACGTATCTTGATTTTTTAGTTTGAGTCACTTTGTAAAGTATAACTTGATTTTTTGTGTTAACACATAATTTGTACATGTTTTATACACGTATATGCTAACTCAAAAATGTACCAATAATACAAGACATTGCAAAAAACAAAACAATACTTTACTAAGTGACTTAAACCAAAAAATAAGATAAGTGTTCTTGCAATATTGACGACAGTATACTAAACTATCGAAATAAACATTTCATATCTTATATATCCATATATTCCACTTTCGGAGCAGAAAAAAGGTTACACGGTAAAAAAGCAAATAAATTTTCCTTGCATTTTGAATATTATAAACATTAAATCAGTTCGTTTTTCAAATAGATTATCCAATCGCTTTTTTCCATACTAAAAATGATTTCTTTCAAATATAATTTGATATTTAATAATTAATACCAATGTAAATTTACCAACCACAGATTCTGTAGATCTAGTTAGATAACTGATGTATCTGTATTAACAAAAAGATACATCGCATGATGACCGTGACCGTACATTAATACTGTATCTAATTTTGGAATTGAATAAATTCAAAATCAAATCACGTAATATTTCATCTTGCCAATAATATTTATTGTGTTCGAGTTGGAACAACATCATAATGCACTGTTATTTTGTTGTTATTTACAATTGCATAATGCCAAGCAACAACGTTTTTGTTCTTGAATATAAATAATGCTACCGTTGCGGTTTCGTCTGACCTTCTGTATCCGGTGCAATGACTTTCCTTCGTCGCTTACTTCAAACTTCAGTAATATTTGCTTTATCATAGTGCACGTTCTCATTTCCCATTTTCCTTTCAGGGCTTGCGCAATCATTTTTCTTTAAGACTCTAATTTCAACATAATAAATGGAAAAACTATTTTCAATAGGTAAATGATCATTGCTTATATATTTTTATTGTCATTTATACATCGACTTTGGAAAGAAAAAAGGACGTAACCCACAGAGAATAAATTTCCAGATTCACTGTAAAATTTATTCTCAAAGTAAAAATATTAAATAAACACAACCTTAATGTGGACAATATTAAAATGGTGCTTTAACCAACCGGCCTGATATTAATTGAGGAAAAATCAATACAATTAATGGCATAGAAGTTCTTTTCCCTGTTGGCAAATTTCACAGGCCGTGTTTTTTTCAAACCGAATAGCTAAATGTAGATACTAATTCGGCATTTGCAGCTTACACTCTTTTGACAGGACAGGTATATAGTTGTATACATTGTGATTATAAAAAAAAACTATTTTGAAAAACTGAAGTCAACTTCCTTCCTACACTTCCTACACTGTCAACTTCCGACTATCCGAGTTCTAATGCTAGAAGTGGATACCTCAAACATATGGATTTTTGTGTTTGTTTTTCATCAAAAATATACATCATGATTTTCTGATTAATGTGCATAGTTATACAGTTTTTTTCTGGTACATATTATATTTAAAAAAAAAGAATATTTTTAAATGTTTTGTAATATCAGACAAAATGACCAATATCTGACTTAGGCACTTGTAGCATTACTCCACAGATATGGACTTATATTATAGATAACACAATCAATGAAGAAAATATTTCATTAATATTAACCACGAAGTCGGTTCTATTATTAAAATATTAAAACGATTAAATAATTATACCACGTGTTGGTCATCCCAACGGAATTCATTACATTTATTCATTATCCTGAAATATATTTTGAACGAATACATTTTAGGTCAATAAATAAATAACTTACCATCATAGGCAGCTTATCTAGTTGATTTCCGCGTTAATTCAAGAGAATGGCAATGATTAATTCAGCAATTTATTAAGTCCGTGGTTGCTTTTTTCTAAATTAACATTAACATAATGACAAAAGATACATGTCATACTGTCGCTATTCCTTTTCTGGTATACTGATCGATTTTTTATTTGATAACATACTTACAAATTATTTTTCTCATTTGTAATGTACTTAATAATTAGGAGATAAAAATACGTGTATGTGTCTGTCTGTCCTCAAGAACTCGTCCCAAACAGTAAACAATAGCAACATGAAATTTTTACCTGTGTTTTTGACTGCTATTTCTAGTTCAACTGTTAGACTTTTAACATCATCAAGAGACTAAAAATATCAAGTGAAATGTTTTTTTTATTGCAATAATTAATATATTTAACTATGGTAACCCTACTCTGTACGCTTCGCACCTGGTCAAATCTTTACTATTCACAGCATTTTGAGTGTGACCATACCATAATTTTAATAGCGTCCACCTTCCGGTCGGAGCCGTACTGGGCTAGCCTAATCAAATTTCACGGTGGTAGCTTGGAAATTAATGAATCATTTAAGTTTCCGCCAGCTAAAATTATTCGGATTGAATTAATTGCCCACGGTTAATTGCAATGCGACCGGGATAGAGGTAAAAAGACGTCATTGTCCGAATTAATGTGATATTACTTAAGAGTATTGTTTGAGGATTCACCCGTGTTTCTTATTTTCTTTCTATTGAGTGTACATATGTCTTTTTCGTTGTTACGTTATGTTATACAACTAGTTATTGTATGCTTTCACTGATATGTAATCATTAAAGTATTCACAACTTAACCTAACGTAACCAAACCAAACCAATGAAAAAGAATATCGTGTAAACTTTATTATAGCCAAGTCATACAATTCCTACCAATGTAAGCTTCAACTAAAACTTAACAGTTACTGAATAAACCGACTAGTTAATATAATGTAAGCAGCATCAGAATTTAATACGTTAACTATAACACACGCAAATATATATATCATATTTAGTAGTTTAAGGAGATATGGAATCAATCATCTAAAATCGTTCGTCTATTCTCAAAATTTGGATACCATGAGTACGATAAACTATGTGAAAGTTCGTTATTATTATAGATTTAACTTTCAATTGAAGATGCTGTAAGATAAATATAGAAAATGAAGATCCATGTGGGAGTTCGGCTTGTTTCTGGATCATATTTGCATTTATATTGTAAAACATGGTTGTATGTTGTAAAATACTTAGATGTCACGGGCGACGGCATGATTGCCTTTGTTTATACCGAATGCATTTTTATTCTTCGGAACGTAAAATGCATAGAAATGGTACTTAGTCATTTCCTGCATTTGTATTTCATGTTTGTAATTGTTTATCTCTGTCCATCTACCGTTATTGTACACATCCTGTAGATAGAAAATATTGATAGTTTCATCTCCACGTTTGTCGGGATTCAGTTACCACACGATTTTAGTATTTGATCATGTATTATTACATTAAATTACCTAGGAATATATTTTCAGATGGTACATACATTATTTTCTCTCTTAAACTATTCGATTTCTGTATTCGGCCGTTGCTTTTAAACCGTGGCAGATTTTCCCTGAAAATATAACAAATTCGAAAAAAAATACAGTAAACAAAATAAAACTAGAATTAATGCCGTAAGCGAGACGACAACGCGTTGCTATCGCGACACGTCTTCCATCACAGTATATGACTCATTGTAGATATCTTTCATTTCACCAAGGCTCGTTAATCATATTTTAACCGACAAAACGGGTTTTTAATTTTATAGCAGAATGATACTAGAAATTAAAAATATTTTCTTTAAAATTAGGTCTCTACAATTATATGTTCAAAAACGTAAGTAAATAATACCCTCCTTAAATTTTAATCCACACTTTAATGCTTTTGTTATTAATAATTCTCGAAATATGTATGCACTTAACTGAATGCCCATTAGAAAGTTGAAAGGTTGGAAACAGTATTGTTTTATACCTGCTTTAATAATTATTGTAGTCGTATTAATGTTGTTATACGCCTGGAGTATTTTTTTTTGTATTAATATTATAACATGTCGCTGTTCGTATTCTAACAATTTTCTACGGCTGTCGGTGCGTGATTGTCATTTCGAATCGCGTGTCGGCACACCTCACCTTATCTATTATAATATACCTGTGTTAATGTTAACGTCGTCAATGGCTGTAACCGCTTACTACCTGTCCTCTTGTTCTGTCCACTCGAGTGCTTTTTTGAAAAGCTCGAATCCCGCCAAGCGCTGCGGCAATCCGCTTAGTAATTTCGAGGAATTACGTGAATAAAAAGTCGAGCCCACCTCAACCCAAATCAAAACAGTTGATTCACCTCAGCGGAAGTCGTTTAGTCGGTATTTCTATCATCATCATCATTAATTTTCATTTGTCCAGTGCACGTCTTCACATCGTATTAAATTTTGTTTGCTTATTCATATCATACTGTAATAAATTTGTCACATTCTAAAAAAACATTTTTTTACTATTGGACAGTTTGCTAATTTAAAATCATTCAGTTGTTGACATTTTGCAAAATTATTTTATCTGCTGCTAATTTCAAATGGAGCGCCGATATTCTTCCGCCCCTCTCCAATATCCGTTACGTAGTGCGTATACCGTGGTGTTGTGAAATCGTCTTTAACCCTTAGGCACAGGATTTTTGGTGAAAAAAATACCCAGTTGCACACAATATTTTTAAAAATCTTAAATAGCTTACACCAAAAAATGGAATTAAAGCTACGCAGCTCAATGAATAAGCTAACTAATTTTAAATTTCGAGCTGCTCTGCGTGTGCAGTTTAATTTTTTTGAGGTGGTTTAAGTGTGACCTGGTTTTGAGGTGGTTTAAGTGTGACCTGATTTTGAGGTGGTTTAAGTGAGTGGTTGAAGTGGGGCCTATTTAATTAATACCATGATGCCCCAAAAAGTTAAAGTACCTAAGGCGCAGCGTACTAGAGTGTGCGTGATCCTTATTATAACTATCTAAGTCCTATCAGTATCGATGAGTCTTCTTGAGAATATACCTCGCTCGCCGTAAGATTCACATTTTTGAAATTTTCTCTGAAAACTCCTTTTATCCCCGTGTATACATCTTTTATATTATTATACAGGTAATATATATTAGTATTCAGAATTTTAGTTTTGTAAAATTGAGTTGCTTAACTATTCACACTGTCGTATATTTGCTGACTTTTATGACATTATTAATCTAATTGACGCATTATATTTATTTCAGGTCGATGGTTTCGCGCGCTGCGAAGGGTTCATCAGTTCCAACTGTCACTATCATTCCTGCGGATTCTTCTAAATTAAAGGTAAGATTGTCTGAAATATTTACATTGATTTTATTACCTGTTTATTAAATTAAGTTTATTCAGTAGTATTTTTTTCTTATTTTTGTTTCTGAACAATGTACGCTCTAAAAGTGGAGTATATGAACGACTGCAGTCTACAAGTGTCCATCCGGAAACGGAGTATGTCTTATAATACATGGATGTAATGTTTTTCACGAGAATCAGCCAATTGTTACTTAACGTATTGGAATTTCAGTCTTGCATCTTTAAATTTAAAAAAAAAAACCTTTAAGCTGTGGGATTCGATATCCAGCACCGAAGATCGCGCATTTGTCTCTCGGCTAGTAAAGAAACTATAATATTTTTTCACACGCATATATATATACATCCCAAGGGGTTGCATATGAAGTGAGACAGATGCAACATTATATTATTTAATCATTCGAAAGATTTAATACTTTGTAATTATAATATACTATAATCTAAGAAAATAGATGTTATATTTGCTATAAGATATGTGAGTGGGTTATTTTCAAAGTGATTTTTTTCCAATACGTACAAATTTAAAAGATAACATTTCGAACAAGTATTTTTTTTTATAAAGTAACCACATACCATCTCTTTTGATGTTTGCTTATTTTTGTTTTTAATATTCATGCTAAATGTTTCTTCCTTTATATTTTGGCGTAATGGAATAAGATCACTTTGAAAATACCCACCCTCATGTAGGATATCAAGATAATGTCTTCCTATTTCCGATTAAGAATATGTACACAAATTTAACTGTGTATAATTAATCTTCCATACAATATTTTGTCATATTTTTTGACTAGCTTTTTATCTATATATTGTATTTTGTTATAATATTTCAAATAAAACAATATCCACTGGCTATATTATAAATCAACATACCATATATTATTTATTAATGTCAACACAGGATAATAAGTCTTTCTTGAGAAATATTCAATCTGATTTAGATACTATTTATTACACACACCCGGGAAAAGATATATAGGTACGAAATATATCATATCTGAGCACTATTTCCTGTATGACGCGCCATCGATGATATATTTCAAAAGAGAAATGACATTTTCGTCCGAAAATTAGGTCGACACGCTCCGCGAAGCGCCTTTTGATTTGTTTTTCTATCTTCATTATCCGATTTTTTGTAAATATTTATAGGCACTTCCTGGTTCGTCCGGGATCAGTGTCGAAATATTGTATAATATTTATACCTCATGCCAAATACTTTGATTAATTAAAATTAAAGCTATCGAGATAATTTCTGATAAGTAAATATTATACGTGTTCCAACTTCAAATTATATTGGGTTTAACAATTGAATAATTGAAATAAATTTCAATATCTCACGAATTTCTGTTTTTTGCTCGTTACTTTGTTGCACCAATGTCAAAACCAATACAAAATAATTATGTACGTCTGAATTTATTTATGTAACCTAATTTTTTGTTCATTTATTCGACATGGTAAGTACATTATAGTATCTACATACTTCGTGTCATTTACAACATGGCGTACAAATAATTGTCTTTAAAAGACATGCAAAATTAAAACGAAAACTCTATGAACATTAGAAAATAGGAGCGCGCTCACTCAGGCGGAAGATATCAATACCCTAAGAATCGTCACAATAAAGCTTGATAAATGAATTAGCGAAAAAATTCAAATATATTATTATGTATATGTATGTGACCGCAAGTAATAATTTGTCTAGTTTGATATTGCTTTACTTTTCTAAATTAACTCTTCATGAAGAGAGATGACTATCGGCAAATCGTTCAACCTATTGCGCGTTCTTTGAAATTAAAAAAAATCAAAAGCTGCGGGATTCGAATCCGCAACTTCCGACACCGAAATACTCTCCCTTACCAATTGACCACCAGCGACACTGCCGACATATATTCCTTTCACATACATTCATCAAATTGAATTTTATGTTACAACTTTGTGGAATTTACATATTTTTGTGAATGTCACAGAACTTACGTAAAGTTCATGATGCAAAATAAAATGAATGACAATTTTATTTTTATAATACAATAATTATTAGTATCGATGATTTAAAACTATTTTTATTGTAACGATTTAATTTACGATTATATGTCTTTGTAACGAATACCGAAGTAACGGAATTTTCTGTACAACGTTTATTTTTGTTGTTCAGCAAACGTTCATAGAATAATATGTAATAATGATTTTCTTATGTTCAGTATTTAGAATTTCGATATAAACACAAAAGAGGTGGTCCCACGAGTTTCCTTATAACCCGATTCGACTTTTATTACTTCGGTACCATAATGTCTCGTGATTATTGTTTTTAGATTTTTCCATTTCAGCTCTGAAAATGCCACACCGAGTAAAAATTCGTTTTCCCGCTATTTCCACAATTATAAACTTCCGTATAAAAATGTCAAATGGATTTTACGATTTGTTTTCTCAGGCATTAAATGTATGACGATGCATATATATATATTTAAACTTCAGCATCACCGTCTGGACGCATTTAGAATGCACTAATCCAATATTATGATTTTGTACAATGTATTTTCGTATCGTAGTATTTCTTTGAGAATTCACTTAAATCAGGAGTAACTCCCAAATTTGACTCATGATTTTTCGTGAGATTTATTTTGTCATTGTTATAATGGGATTTAATAGACTTTATTATGATTTTGATAAAAAATGCAAATTAAACAGTGATTATTCGAATACCCATGTGTGTTGTAGATAAACTTTTATATATGTAGGCTGAATCATCGATGTTGACGTAGTATTGATCGCATTTTAAACCATCGATATTTTATTTTTCTGATATTGTTTCACAGATTACTTGGCTAATGTATTAGTGTTTTAAATAATGCATAGTAACGTAAGCATTTCCATTGTTTAATTTTGTCTCTCATCGATCATTCAAGTTGACTCAACTCATAAGCACCTACTATAACTAACAACAACGCATGATTTAAATATTTATACGTACTTCTCGATTGAAATTTCAGTCACGCAAACAGTGCTATAACCAGTGATGTCCCCCTAAATATTAATTATCATCTTTAAGCTGATGTAGATTGACATAGCGTTCGTAAGTTTTTTATACACTTGGATAATCTCTGGCAAATATTTTAATAGAATATGATTTGAAAAATTATCTTGTGCGGGTGCTTCCACGCGCCTATTATAAGTCTTGTATTATAATTTCATATTATTTCCTGTCAGAAAAAATTAAATTACTTCATTCAAGAATTTATTAACTCAAAAATATGAATTTTCTCTGTTTTATATCGATGGCCTAGCACAGTGTATCCCAAACTTTTTCGCGTTGCGGCACCTTTTTTGTATTTACATCATACCACGGTACCCTAAAACTCGCGGTACTAAAAAAATATTTCTTTTCAGAAAATTATGGTTTCGTTTTTTAGCTCGCGCATAAAATTTTTCGCGGCACACTTTGGGTATCTCCGTGCTAGCACATTTATACACTTATATTGTTTATGTTAAATTCTGGTTTGTTTGATTAGAGAAAATTGTGAGGTTTACTAGGTTGAAAAGCAATTTTAAGTTACCGAAAAGTAAGTTTTATTGACTAAAATAAGAGCATTACTACTAATATTAATGTTTATATTTTTTAGTTTTATTAACTTCCGCCTAGAGGTTAACGTACGCGTTTTGGAGCCTGCGATCGTGGGCTCGATTCCCACATCTAGATTAAAAAAAAAAAAAATGACGCATGTTTTTATAAATGCCTGATGGGTTGAGTGACTGGCTGACCTTTAATTCTCGTGAAAAAACTCTAAACATAAATTTTGACAATGCGTAGGTCAGTATGTTCTCCATGGCTGAAGACGCATATTCACACTGTTGAGATACATATGTTCCAACAGTGTAATGCGTTTGATGTATATGAAATATGTAGGTATTAAACTCAAAAATACAATAAATTGCTCAGCACACATCTGTAAATCTCTTATATGTGATTTGTTTACTAAAATAAAGATACTTATTGTAAAGTTATCTCGCATGCTATATATACGGTTCTAAGCGCGTTTAACTCTTTCAACGAAGAAATCAATTAGGTGACCATTTCAGAATATATTAACTAAAATTACGGCCTAACTGACTGATACAAATACAGCAGACTATCACGATGATATTGTCACTTGAGTGATTGATACTTATCACTCCATATCGACCAACTTTATAAGTCGATTACAAAATCGAGAAAAATGTCTAGAAACGGAGCAGACAGGTTTATTATTTTCCGAAATAAATATTATATTGATATTGAATCTGGGAGGAGTTACATGGACAGCGTTTTTTACGGTTTATACTAAGACGTATATTTGAATATAAATTAGCATTTAAAAATAGCGATTGCAAATATTTTGGGAATAACAATATATGGACAAGACGATTGAGAATTATTTTCGTTATAAAACTGCAGACTTGATTAATATTTGGCGAGTTGTTTTCTTCAACTTTTGGGTCATTTATGTGATGAAGTAGCCATTTTTTAATTTATAGAATTTTGATTGAGACTTTTCTATTTTGATTCAAGTCATGTAGATCAGTGGTTCCCAAAGTGCGGGTCGCAGATATATTGATCAAATATGTACTAAAGATAAGTTATTAATTTTTATTGATACTAAAAATAAATCTACTATTAGTCAAAATGACGCGTGTTTCAATGCAATTAAACAAAAGAAATCAACTGCTTCTGAATTTTAAATTCAACCCCTCACTCCGGGATGTTTGTCTACACAAACCCATTCTTCGGGAGGTCCTTTAAAAAAATGAAGTGCAAAAGGGGGTCACAGATTTTTTTTTTGAGAAATACTGATGTAGAGTGTACTAACATCAATGCAATATCCAAAGAAAGACCGTTCTAGGCCGCGGAGACGATAGGTCAGCGACCGCGTCAAAGCGACCATGACAGAGATGCAAACTAGCTATAAATAGGAGAGTGAGCAAGTGAACAAGTTCGGCAGCGTGTCAGTCACAACAACTCGCTCACTTGCTCACTCATATATATTTATAGATATTTTGCATCTCTGTTTTCGTAGCTTTGTCGCCGTCCGTCTGTCGCCGCGACATCTATCGAGCCCGCGACCTTAGACTGGATACATATTTTTGACCGCGAATGTACTCGTACATAATAAATCTCATTTTAGTATTCGATATTGATCGATTATATTGCTGGCAAGGTTTGATTTCGCAAACGTTATTATTACTATGTATTATTATTACTCTAATGGTACTAGTCATTATTTTTAAATCATATATTATCGTTTTCTTTTCAAAATAAAATAAATAATTATTAACAAACCCATTCTAAAGTACTAAAGACAGTGTTTCCAAATATTCGAAATATAATATAAATTAAGTGCAAATTATACGATGCATGTTTTCCCTTCCACACAAATAAGTTGGAGACGTTATAATAACAAGTTGATTGCCGTTACTAGTTAAAAACTGGGAGGTTCAATGGTGTGAAATCAATTTGGTAATCCTCATACCACACTCTAATTTTGATGAAGCATAAGATGTTTTTTCCTGCCATTACAGAATTCAACCGCTTTCGCTATACCTGTACCGCATCATCGAATATACTATATAAAGTTTCGAGTAAGGCCGGCGCTATGATAGTAGAGCGACAGCAAGAAAGCATCGGCAACATAGATGCAAAATAGCTAGAAAATAGGCGAGTGAGCAAATGAGAAAGTTGTTGTAACGACAACACGTTGTCGCGCTGCCGAAGCTGCTCACTTATTTATAGCTATTTTGCGTCTTTGTTACCGACGTTTTACGTCACGCATTTCGGTCAAAAAAAAAAATGTGCACCCGTATTAGTTATGAAAAAAGAATTCGATATGGGACTCACTGAAATGAAATCGATGTCGAATGAGATTCGACATAGGACATGAAAGGGTTAAGAATAAACTTTCCTCTTTTCCGAATATTGTTGTAAACCAAGCATGTCAAACCCACGGACCACAACGAATAATATTCTTCCGGCCTAGCCAATATAAGATTTTATTTAAACAAAAATTTCATTACTTAATTTTTTACCGTATCCTGTTACATATAATTATTAATAACGAAATACCAATGTGAGCAGTATTTTACAATTAACTCATTAACCGCCAGTAGCGATGTATATGATCTTGCCCCTTACGCCAGAGATTTTCGAGATATTAAAACATGCAAGAAAAATAATTCGACTTACAAAATTTGAGACTCACAAATGTTTGGCGTGACCTCGCATCATATGTGTCATGCGAATGCATTAATGAGTTTATGTCGAAACCATTTTTTAGATCTAGAATATTGTACGTTTAGTAAGAGAAATCGTTCCGACTCATGGGTTGGGTCGTTGGCGTACAGGCCACATCATCGCCCAACTCACCGTGAGTCGTTGGCGTGCGTACGGTTAAAGAAAATAAGCCTCCTGTGAGATTCAAAATTACTGAAATTCAACTTGGATGTGTTTTAAAAGTACATACATGATTACAGCTAATAAGATTTTCCCCGCAGTAGGAAAGGTAGTAGCAGAGAAGAGGGATGTTATCATCGCTATTGTTCATGTCTTCAATACTTTTTGAAATAAGGCTGTTTCTATATTTTATTTTAAAAGGGGCGCTTTTGTTTTTTTTACGACTAGTATAAACCTAACAATGTTCGTGGTAGCTTTTGATTTCGACATGCTTGTTGTAAACCATAACATCAATAGTCTCAAGGGTCTCTGAACTGGCATAATGTCGGTTACCGCGTACTCGTTAAGTGGCACTAAAATATTAACTCGTTGAAACCTGTAAAGCTAAGCACCTCATCAAGCTTTAAGGTGCGCTAGCAATATTGGACATGACAAGGTCGTGAGGGTCATAATTTGTTATTCTCGCATGTATCTGGTGAAAAGTTGCAATTAGCTTCGCTCACGGCATGCAAAATAACGTTACATTCGTTATGGTTTTTATGCTTCGTGCACATGTCATACGTGTCGAGTATTTGTTAGACAAATCGAGAAATATGTATTGTCAGGTTTAAACTGTATCTATTGGCTGTTATCTATCGTCTATATATTACTTACTAATCGTATGTTATGGGAATCTGCTTGTCTCTATTGAAAGGAAGAACTTTTTAAGTCAGCCAGACCCTCGATCGGACCGGCCCACCGTTCTGCTTACTTTAAGCCCACCAACACGATTGGGTTAAGATTGTATTAAATATAATATTGATTGGTGATAATTATAAAATAGCACATTGATTTTTGTACACACATGCACGCCCACATACACATATCCAACTGTTATCGATAACTTATTATATAAATACTTTATAAATTCTTCATATGATTCATACTGAGTCACTCTATCTATCTTTATTTAAACTCTGAAACATGTTCACCTTTTCATGTATCAAGCAGTCTGCGATACCGCCGATTTGAATTTTGAGCAAAACCGACATATTGATTTAGGAATGTTTATTTTTCCCAAGTATATTCCTTTATACATGTGATAATTTCCATATAAATATTTCCATCGACAATAATTCAAACAAATAAACTCGTGTTTTTGTCTTTTGAAGAATTATGTTTATTATAGCCCCTCGGAATCGCTCAGTATCTATGACATGTTAACATAGTTGTTAATTTAGAATAGTTTAGAATCGGTCCTTGTTCATAAAGTATTAATCTTGATACAGTTATTTACAGACATTTACCAACACCTTTTCTGAGGGAACCATGATTTTAAAATTTAAAATGCAACCGGAAGACGAAAATAAACCAGAGCCAGACCGATTATTCAATTCTTGATAACCAAGCAATCTTAATTCTTAGAAAATGTCACGTTAGAATTTCTCTATTTCTTCACGATTAATTTGCATAACAGTTCTACGTATCAATTTTACGTATATTTTAAATGAGGGCACGATTTTTAAATACTATTTGGATTCTGATAATTTCTTAGATTTCCAGTTTGTAATAGTTAATTAGGTACATGTGATCAATATCGGGCAGTAAAAAGTCTCGATCCGGTTCAAAAAGACACGCGTTGATGATATTAACAAAATCAAAACGTGATACATTTTTGGCTAGTTTATTTTTATTTACGGATATTCATACGAATTGATACAACGACTTATCAATAAATGTAAATCGTTTTCTTCGTATTTTTTATATTTGATGTCTATTACACATCAATTTTGTTTCATCACAATAAGTTTGCATCAGTCACTGCTAAATGAAGGTACCTATTAATTGATACCACGTAGACGCGAATCTGTAAATTGAATTGACACAAGCATCCGAAAAACCTAAATCTTTATGGACCCTAAGGTCTGTTTTTTAACGACTTCCACTAGGGTAACAATATAGTCCTAGATTTTTGCAGCGAACTTTGTGCTCTGCCCATTGATATTAAAGATTATTATCATAAGCCATGTCATGCTTCATTATATAAACAATAAATATGTTATTTATTAAAATCTCTCGGTATCATAATTCTACATTATTTAATATCTGTGTATAGAAAGAAGATGTTATTCAAAATATTGTATTAATTGTCTTAATTCCCCGGTAGTCTCGGTAGTCTTCCCGGTAGCGTAGAGGTTATCGTGCGCGCCTAGCAATCCGGGAAATGGGGGTTCGATCCCTGTGTCTGCAAAATGCACGACTGGATGCTCATTGGGTTGAATAATTGTCTGATAAACAATTCTCGTGAAAAAATAATCTGTCAAGACATCTTCACATTGCGGAGATCCATATACTCCACTTTCGGTATGGATATCTTTACACTGTGTATATCCATATACTCCACTTTAGGAGCTAGCATGGTATCAGAAGAAGAAGAAATATTAGATACGAAATATTTACTTTGAAATCAAATAAACGATTATTATGTTATTTTTAATAGTTTACACAATTTATGCAAGCTTATTAATTCATCACTTCATTTAGTAAATATTGTGTCAAATTCTCGATTCAGATGGATAGTTGTACATTTTTTATTACTTGACCTAATTTAAGAATTCATGTGGTCACCTTACTTTTTACACTTAACTGCTACTTATTCATGTATATAATAAAATTAATATACAATATGTCTACGCCCATTGCCAATGTGCTTAATTATTTATTTTAATGTCTTATAAATACTTCTTATAACGTACAAAAACTTGGTCCTCACGACCTTGCATTGCGGTATCGAAAATGAAATCCGATTATGTGTACTTAAGTCGAATGAGTAAAATAATAAAAATGCTCGTGGACTTAAAAAAACCCGCTGAATTTATTTTGTCGGCGGTTCGAAACTGGTTTTTTTTTTGTAACGTCTGCCGGTGATTTGGGTCCAGTCACAATTTCAAGTAGAAATATAACATGTAAACAGTGAAATGGTAAACTGTACGAATTCAGATAAACCAAAAGCTTAGCCCCCACGTTGTATTCGATTAAGCTTCTTGTAACTGATATTCCTCCAGAGTCATCGAATATTCTTGTATCGTTGTAACTGGAAAAGTATTTTTAATTATACTTGGATTCTAGAATATATACAATCAAAGTACTCCAAATAAGTAAATATTTAACATATACTGTAGCATTGTACAGCAAAGTCACGAAGCTGCGGTGGAAATGATTGGGGCACGTACTGCGTATGCTTCTGGCGAACCTGAATTCACTTGTCTCTTTTCCTGGTATTCAGTGGGACCGTTGGGTACTATCTATAGGATGTACTCAGAGGAATTAAAGGATGCCGGCACAACCTGGGAGGATACGTAGCAATTGACAGGTGACATAATCCGGAGGCGCCATGTGGTTATCACACGCTATAAGCTATATATAAGGGATACAGTAGAGAGAGAGAGAGTTACATCGAATTATATTGATTTATTTTAAATAACGAAATATTTTCAGAATTTTCAGAAGAATAAGATTTCTATGAGGGGATTAGTTAGAAAGTAAACTTATTCTTCACTATGCCAAAATTAAAAGGAGAATATTTTGAACAAGTATTTTTTTATATGAAAGAACCATATAGTATTTTTAAAATAATATTTGATCAAAATTTTCACCTTTGAATTTTGTGGTCAGTGGAAAACACAAAGTTCACCTTGGAATTACAGCCCTCATATTATCTGTAGCGACAGAGGGATATTTTAATAGACGTGTTTTTTTTTCGAAGGTAAATTTAGAACTGTAAGTCGCATGCATACATGAATTTACATTGTGACTACTAAAGCTTATGCTATCAAAGCACATCACCAAGTACCCGGGCTTAATCAGACATTGCAGAACGTTGTTATCGAGAAAAGGTCTACTTTATGTGACAGAAATGTTTGTTAGGATTCATTATCCAAGACTCAAGCTGGTAAACAGTTCAGCGTGATGAAGTTAATAAAGGATTTTTATCATAGTTCAAGACATTATCACGTTCATTATAAATATTGCACCCAAATTTGAAGCATGTGTTCCGTTCATTAGTATAACGAAAATGTAATCCGCGCTTGAACATCAAAAATTTAGGCTAGGCTAGGCTTAACCAACTGATATCAAATTGTCGAGCAAACGAATTTTTGGCTCTTCAATGATTTTATTTCATGGTTTTTATCATGAACATGCCTCCTTGAATATAACATTCTGTGAGAGGGCCGTCATTCTTGACTGAAATATATGTATAGCCCAATCATTGTTACAACATTCAGTATTCATTATTTTTACCTAGCACCTTGATAATTCACAGAAATTGGTTCAATGAAACATTCAAACCGTCTGAAATATTTATACTATTGTTTGTTTTGAGATTTAATTAAGTATTATAGTCATTATTGTAATACCCGCGTGGGAAAATACACCATCGTCGGATTATTTCGTTTATTTAAGCGATAAATTTATAACATTGTTATGAATGTTAAATACATGTCATCACACACGTGCCCACGATTGTTTTTGTTTTTAATACACAATAAATTCGCTTGTTGAGGTAACGTTGAAAAAATGCGCGAATTTGACAGATTTTTTGCAACTGTCACTTTTGAATTCTAGAATTGCTCAATTAATTTAAAGATGCATTGTTGTTACATACTCGTACTAAATTGTATGTGCATATTATAATTATTCATTGTTTCGGAACGAATTATGCCAGTTATGAGGCTTCGAGTATTGAGTGTGTCAAGGCCGATTATGACTAATGATAAGATGAGATTATTGACTATGTATTACTTATGAAAAAATCATTAATTGAAGCCTATAGTAAGTATATAATTAAAGAAATATTTTCATTGGCGTATAATATATTATTTTAATTGTAATTCGATTTGAATCATCTTTGTTGTCGTGTTTTATCTTCAACTGCTACCAGGCGTCAGAAATGAGCAAATGCAACAACGTTTTTCTCAGCCTGAAGGAATTCGTTATTTCAGTATTTTTGAGAATTTCTCGTACGTGAATATTTTGAGTTATCGGGGCAAAAATGGTTGTTTATAATCTGTAAGTCACTTTGTGCACACCAATAACAAGATTTCCGAAACTTTTTGGGTCGCGGCACCTCTTTTGAATTGAGATTTTCCCACGGCGCCCTAAGAATGCGCGCTACTATTTTTTTTATTTATCTCCAGAAAATTATAGTTTCTCGCTTATTTAGCTCGGACACAAAATTTCGCGTCTCACACTTTGGGAATCCCTGCTCTAGTCTATATATTGGTTTACAGTAAATGCTATATAATTAGATAAGGTGTCATGTGACGATCCTCTATATTTATATTCTTATCGCTGTAATTGAAAATAACAATTTTACTAGAATTTGTAAACTTTATACTTTTTTGTTGTAGTGCTCCAATATACTATTCAGTCAAAATGAAAAATGTATAATACGAATCTTTAAAATGTAGTTTTAATACGGTTTTAATAATAATATATTTTTAATACAGTTTTAATAATAATATATTTTAATTCGGCAATGAGAGCATAATGTAAATGTCCGTTCAATTATAACTATCTGATTCATTCACAGGTGGTACTTTTAAGTGAACGCCAAAGAATAATTCAGCTGATAATCAGTCATATAACGAATTATATGTGATTTCGTAACGCTTGTGATAACCCAGTTTGAGTTAAATTAATTTCCATATATGCCGTACAGCACCTCACATAGTCTATCGAGTTTCCATTTAGTTAAAACGAGCGTCCTTGCCAGTTGTCGAACCACTTTTTTCTATGTCCGCTTGATTCGTAAATCGCAGCCAGTCGCTTACTGACCCGCTCATTCTATATGAAAGTAAATACGTAGATTTATTATTCAATTCTCCTGTCATTGATACTACCACACATTTCTTCGCCATAACTTTTTACTGTGGCTCAATAGTCACCGTTTTGGGATATCTTTACCATGATCCCTTTCTTTAATCATTAACCTCGCGTTTAAATAAAATAAAATCGACCGTAATCCCGCAGTAATATACATAAAACATCTGAGAGATGCGGGGAAATCTTTTTTTTAGTGGCAATGTTTCATTTTTCAAACTACAGTAGAACTTGAAACGCGATTTTTTGATTGTGAAATTTGTTTCTTCTTCCTCACTATCTTCACTTCCACCCTCATTTTGCAAGACCATAACTTCATCTGTTAATTCGCTTTCGGCCATGATGTGATAACTAGGGTCAACT
Organism: Rhyacophila evoluta; assembly: GCA_022683975.1. Classification (NCBI taxonomy): domain Eukaryota; kingdom Metazoa; phylum Arthropoda; class Insecta; order Trichoptera; family Rhyacophilidae; genus Rhyacophila; species Rhyacophila evoluta. The sequence goes on from JAGVSQ010000315.1 coordinate 38,152, forward strand.
TTATCTATTTCTAACGACTTTAAAACCGTTCCTTCAGCTACTTATTCTCTAGCCATTATTCTGTATTATTATAGAAAAATTAGGAACTTTTAAATCTATATCTGCTTATTTACACTGATTTACGGATATGTTGTCGGTTATATTCGAAGTCAATTATATCGATTGTTTACTGTATTTACAAATTTTTCTTCTGTCTGTTATTAGTTTCCATGGCAATATTGCAATGTTCAAAATAATATGTAGTATATTTTGAAATACCTTGACTTGTCAGATGTTACTTTGATTTTTGAGGGTTTATATTCACAAGATTTAATAACCATGGTAAACATTAGTTGCCGGAGGCTTTGTGAATACGTTAGGTGACGTATTAAGATTTCTTTAATGTGTTTTATAGCTATAATTACGACTTAGAATAGAGGGGCCACCATTCGATACAAGTTCCGGAATTTTTAGCGACTTTTCCGACACAATCACGTGACTTAAGAAATAACTTCACATTTCTTGACTACGGCTTCGTCTGTAATAACAAATTCTGTGTTATTATCACACATTAAGATTAACCATATCCGCTCCGAAAGTAGAATATATGGATCTCCGTGGTGCGAAGACATGTCTTGACAGATTATTTTTTACAAGAATTGGTTGTCAAACAATTGGCCCAATCAATTGAAAAAACCCGAAAGATGTGAAAATTGAATGCAAGGCGCGTACGCTAACCTTTCGGCTACCGAGGAAACACATATTGCGAATGTGTAAAATATAATCATCAATATATCTTCTGCATTATATGTTTGACATATACGTGAAAAATGGCTCCTTTATATTGATTATGATTCGGTCTGTAAAGACAAGCTAATGGATAAGTCTCCTAAGTTAAACTACAGCACAGATGACGTATGATAATTTTTTTCATCCCACGTTTATAAAAACTAAATGGGGCATACCAGCTGAAGGCATTTTCGACGCATTACTCGCCGAGTGTTATTATCTTGTATCAATTTATAGTCGCCTCTTTTTGATAATGGATGCTGGCACGCACTCTCCACTTTCGATGTAAAAGCAAAACGAACACTAATTGAATGCGTCTAAGATAGATCTCTGCATCTAATCGATGGGCACTCTCCGTCGCCCAGATGCACTCGAAGAATGCAGCATGTAAATATCTCATTTACATGTTAATTTTCATCACACACTCTTCCACTTCAACGGATTGGAAATAAACATGGTTCTGCATAATCATTACCAACTGAATTGACGTCTATTACAAGAATCAATGAATAACTTATTATCTTGTACTCAGTGTGTTTTATTAATTTTATTACACTACATAACATCACACTCGTACGCATACATATTAACCCTTTTATAAGTGAGTTAATTTTTTATGCGCACACGTTTTTAATACTTAAATCTTTCACTTCTCTCAATCCAATTAATATCATAAAATCAATCGAATTGGATATGCCGATTTGTAAACAATGCTCTTATATTTTCAAATAACGAACAAAATAAACTGAAAATCTATTGCAAATCTGTAAGGGTGTATATAATATTACTCTCATTTCGGACTCAAAGTGGCACTTGAGAACACATTTGAAACCATTGGACTGATCTATATGGCATTTTATCTGTTTCTGAACAGAAATATAAATAATTTACTTTTTTACACATAATAATTATAGAAAGAGCATAAGGGAATTATTTTTTTCTATATTATATTTTATATCTATATTATAACAATATATGATATAATTGTAATTACTTTCACATATCATCGATTGATCTATGTAGTATTTATATTAAAAGAAACAATAACAATTTATTTAAAAAGAACTAAATAAAAGCTTATAAAAAAAATAAAACAACGGCTGTTAACGTTGTGTTACTCATATTTGGCGCTTTTGGCTCTAGAATTTGCCGACCGCTGGACTAAACCTTAGCATTGTGTCCTTTCAATTTTAATTTTCATTTCAATATTTAATATGTACTTAGGATATGCTATCAGTGAATTTGACATCTCCAGTTTCAGGCACTTTATTTGTTAATCAAATTAATACAATTTTCAAATGTTTTTTTGTGTAATAAGCAATCAGCTGTTATATTATGTAAACCGATTAAATCTCCAACTATGTATCTACCTGTAAACGAAGCACATGGCAATGAAAACCACTAAGTGCCAGCCACTAGTCTATTTAATTATCAGTGGTTTATTTTTATTCAAATGTAATGTAAGTACTTTTAAATATAGTGCTGGACGATGACATAATATACCGAGTATCATAAGATATTATGAATTATCCTTTCCACATTTTGAAAATAAACAATGACGGAATATTCTTAGAATGAACGCTGATCTGAATTTTAACACATTATTAACTGGCGAACTAAAAGATAAAAATGTTACCAATCAGTTTTGAATAGTTTAACAATAGACGTATGACATAAACACCTAAATTGACAAAGCTTTTGTCAGTGACTATGCGCGTGTATTATTCATATTCATAGAAATACCACTTTTTTGAACAATAGATTTGAACCACTTCATCTATCTTCATTATTTTTTTCCCGTAAGTTAGTTCATATCTTTTATTACCTCTTATGCTCCGTAAATGGAAGATAATTGAAATACACTGTGTGGACATATACTCGTACACAACAGCAATGGAGTATACATATGAGGCCATATTTTCGATTTTATAACAGCGCTGGGACGCTTAAATATCCCGTTTTAAGGAAAAAACAAATTCTTACGTTTTAGAAGAATTAGATTCATAAAAAAATGAAAAACTATTAATAATATCAAGCAAGTTACGTTAGACAAAAATATTAATTAGTTAAATAAAAGCACAGTGTGTATTTACATAAAATTAGAAGACGTAGAGTTTTGAGGAAAAAAATAAATGGTCACGTTAAGTATGCGTAAATCTCTGCAGCGTATACAATTACTTCGAGATTTTCATGACAATTATTTGTCAGCCAATTGCTAATTCCATCTGGTATCCGGTTCTACATCTTTTTATCAATTCATCATTTTTATTACAAGATCAGTGGGATTAAAGACCGTACTTACCGGCACCAAAGCGCAGGCTCTTACCTTTCAGCTCTCAATCAGGAGTCAATATCTGTGTACTTCGTGAATAGACCGACTGACTTTGAAGTTTTTAACGGGTCATTAAAATTTATTTTATCGACTATTTTTGCAGATATTTTTTGGGTGTTTTGGGACTAAGCCAATGTAAATAAGTCGGTAGGATAAACCTCATTAATCAAAGTCAAATGGGTGATTATTATAATTATTATCGGGACGTCTTTTATGATGCATGATCCCGGTGTTAACTTAATGATACGGCTGAGCTATTCAATTTACAAAAAATATGGGGAACAGCCAATTTAAGTTTTTGTTTTAAATTCTTTCTACATACTTAAATATTTCTAAATTAATACACTTTTGACTCCCCGGTAGCCGAGAAGTTGTATCTGGGGAATGCGGGTTTGATTCCCACATCAGCTAGTTTTTAAAAAAATCAAATTGCAGGACTGGATGCCTCTTGGGTTGAGCAATTGTCTGACAATCAATTATCGTGTGAAAAAACCGTCAACATAAATTTTAACATTGCGAAGATTCAATTTACGAGATGTAATCATCTCGCCAATTAGATCTATATGTTAACTTTGCTACGTTTGAGTTTTGTGATTAAAAATAATTTCGAAATATTCGGTATAATATTATATCAATATTTATAATTATCGGTGCTACTGTACAGCGAATCTTGGAACCTAATAAAAGTTCAGAAGAATCGTATATTGAACGGATGCTTGCGTCGGATATTGGGGGTGAGGTGGACTGACTTCGTAAAGAACTCGGAGATAGGGAATGGACGGGACAACCCCCTAAACAACACTAAAAGCCATGCAGCGGCGCTAGAACTGGCTGGAGCATATACTACGGACGCCTCCAGAGAGCCTGGTCCCTGCTTGTCTCTTCTTCCGACCGTTGGGATTCCGGTGACCTGGAAGACCGTTGGGTAGTATTCATAGGATGTACTCATCGGGACTAAAGGGTGCTGTTATGACTTGGAAGGATGAGAGACAGCTGGCGGGTGACAGATACTCATGGAGGCGTCACGTGCCGGCCATGTGCTCCGCATAGGGAGTGGATATTGCAGAAAAAGATGAGCAATAACATAAGCAGTATGCAAAACTTGGGTGTCAAATCCAGCAGCTGTGTGAATCAAATCCCCAATCGCTGTAACTTTCCGGCTTCCGGGGAGATTATTAATTACCTCATCACAACGAAATTTTATTTGGTTTATTTTGTATGTACATTTCGACTCAGCAAAAAATATTCGTTATTCGGAAAAAATCTTTGTTTCGGTATTCATTATACAGAAATTTAATCTCTACTTAGGTTCTGCATAGCGCAACATATTGCATTGAGCGTTGATATTAAATTATTGTAATTATTAAATACTTCCTTGAGAAGTTGACAAACGAAAATTGATGTGAAGTCATTGATCACGCGTTCCTAATAAATAAGATCATACTGCGTCACGTATCATTAACGTATCGCTTAGGCACCTTTGTATCTACCTTTACAAATTACCTGACGTCTTTGCATTTCAATAAGGCGTGTCAAATGTAGCAATTTGTACATGTAACCGGTCCTGCGATTTCCTAGTTTGATTCTTCACAGTGAACATCATAGGTTACGTGCCATGATAATGAGTATTCAAAGTATGTCAATACTCAATCATGCGTGATCTTGGAAAAATAGGGCCTCCATCACCAACGCACATTGAAAGAGACAAGACATTATTTATAATGTGTACAAATCACGAAATAATACAAGTTATTATAAGTCGAAAGGGATATTTTACCGGAATCTATGATATCATTTATTTTATATCACGTTTGTTTTTTTACGATTTTCTCTGTGAGTCGTAAGCCTTTTTATTGTGGTTAAAACTCTGGTGATATGGGTCAGACATATTTGTAGCGAATGTTGAAGTAATGCAATTTGAACAGTATATTATATTATTTTAGATCCAATTTTCTTAGCGAGATTCAACTATTTTCTGTGTCTTTTGAGCCACGGCGCATATCGATGATAATTATACAAAATGTGTATCTATATCACTCACGACAAAACAATATATCGTATACTACATAGCAAACAAAAAAATAAGAGAAGATAAAACTCCTACGTCGCTACTTATAAACAAAAATTTATATTTTTTATGTCACTATTAAATTAACTTAAAATTTTAAATACTTAAATACGGAAATAAATACTTTAAAAAATACGGAATTCGATTTAATGATTCACTATTATTGACTATATGGAGTTCTTTTCATGTCATGCTTTTTTTTTGCCATGTGGTATACAAGGTATTGCTTTGTCATGAGCGATGTGGTAAAGGAAAATGCGAAATACCGTTATTAATTTGACAATAGGATAAACAAAACCAAAGTGACAAATTAACCCTTACCACTCGAGTGCCGCCCCTATGGCGGCACGTCAAAAAAGTCATTTTTAAAATATTTTTAGCAATTTTTACATTGCGATTTCAATCAAGTTAGAATGAATAAT
>JAGVSQ010000316.1:0-43710 GCA_022683975.1 Rhyacophila evoluta
TTTTTTTTTTTTTGATACTTTTTTTATTTTTTTAATCTAGGAAATTATTTATTTTGAGGGCTTCATTAGATTAAGGATGTCTAGAGTAAAATTAAATATTTACTTTATTTATATTTTAGGAGTAATTACGATACTTAATAATAATTCATTCGTAATTTTCAAATCCACTTTTTGAAGTGTTTTATTGCCGTCGGGAACTTATCAACCTTTCATTATGATCTTAAATAGAGACTAGAATGAAGTTTGACAAAAAGTGCACTTATGGTAGATAGAAACTATACAACTCAATTTAGTATGACATTTAATTGGCTCTGTATATATAATAGATTCAATAGAAAATCAATGAATAAATTTATATCTTAACTTAAAACTATCAAACATGTATCAAACCATTTTTTACCAACATTCTCAGTCGACAATATCTATGCACTGTTTTCCTTTTTATATATATTTTATTATAACGCTGATATGGATGTTGGTATTAAACCTTGCTGATTTTATACATACATTACGTCAGTAGCTTTCAAGCTTTTCCGTATTTGTTATGTATAGTGTAACGAGTTTTTCGCAATCCATGGGAAAATATGAATTCCTGAAATAGGTGAGCATGTTAATGGATTTACATATCTTTTTAATCATGAAGTTTACAAATTTTCCATTGTGCGCATCAGCGTATTGAAAAAGGTCTGAAATCATCATTGTTTTGAATGTCCTGCACTCTCGGAATTTAAACGTGGCGTATACTTTCAAACCCTTCATTCTACGCCTTTAGCGGAGTTTTTTTCTATTTGGCCAGTGTAATCTTTAGTACTATTATTATAATGTGTTTTTCGGATTCCCTCATAACTCATAAAACTTTACAGAATCGTTTACGCGATCTCGCAAAGAATCTTATCTCTACTGAAAAGTCCAGTAAATCATCATCCATCGCATCTCCTCGGACATAAATCACCCGACTGTACACTCCCTCGCCTCACTCCCGAAACGTCTACCTCATTCCATCATATCCCGACAAACCAATCGTGTTTCGTGACTTCCTGGAGGAGTCGATATGATAGGTCACACACAATGCCGTTCCCCTTTGGCTCCAAGTGATCAAGCCTTCAGATTTGCGAACCCAATATTTCCGGAATAATATGTGTCTAATCACAATCTCTTCCTACTTTTTATCAGCTCGCTTTAATTATACCTCAAGCGTACTTAACTCTCTACACTTGACTTGATTGATATTTTCTCATTATCTTTCCTAAGCTCTGTTATACATATTATACCGCACATAACTTGTATTATAAGCGTGTTTTCGTATAACATTTAATATTTTAATAAGCAATATTTAAATTAATTTTCCCGAGTTTGTCAAATGGATTCTTCTTCCCAAACAGTATCTTAATATATTTCGGCGTAATTTCTATGAAATCGAATGTATAATACATCGGTTCAAGGCGGATATCATGGATTTTTATACTGTACAATGTTTATGAAAACGATTATTGGCTATGAGTGCACTTGAATGCTTAGATGGTTTGTATGAAAAATACATGAAATTACATACAGCCACGATCCACAAGTAAATGCACTATCTACTGAGCCACGTTAAGCGAGTAGCGATCAATTATGATAATTAAGATAAATAATGATTTTTACTTTATAAATGTGGCGTTTTCGAAAAAAGTATCTGACCAAATTTAAATATCATCTTAGATGACCATAATCATTAAAATTGACATCATTACACCGAGTATTAGGCTCTTTCCTTTTGCATAAACGCCCTTAAAGAATTCGAGTTGTTATTTTCCGCCCCTTTTCTATATGAAATCTCTCTGCCTGATACCCATCAGGCGTCGGGAGACTAGGCAGGGTCTTCGAATTTCCTCGGCTCAGTTCACCCGCGGGATTATCTTGGGATCGCAACATTTAACCTTCAGGCTTCCTATTATTTCCTATCGAATTCTATAATTTCAACCAACGGTTAGTGAAAATTCAAACTCTGTTATTATTTTACGTAACGACCAATTTCTTTTAGTCTTCATATACTGTCATTATTATTTATTCACAGCTACCAGATTGAGAAAATTATGATAATTTTATTCTCTATCTGTATGTTTCTAAAATGTTCGATCTCAAAAACTAAATATTGTTTATAATAAATACCGTAAGATTCAAAGTATTGACAATAATTTGTGGGTCGAAAAAACTATCAGTGTACATCAAATATATGTGTAGAATAATAACGTACTAATTTGAATATATTAGCTGGATAGATGACATAGATAAATTCATTCACTAGGACTAAAAAAGTACAAAACTCGGTTTTCGGAATCGGACCGAAATTTTGAGGTTTCTCGTTTTTTTAGGTCTCGCCCTATTTTGAAATTTGTTGTTTCGTACATTTCGTACATCATTTTTTGCTCGTAATATCTACTTTGGTTACTAGTAAGACGTGAAAAATCTGAATTTGAAAACCGGAATTCGTCATATTTTTTTCGGAATTTGAAATTGAAAAACAAATGCGAATTCCGGAACTCACGAAATTTCGAATTCCGTTCTCCAATCCCTAATGCTGATAATAACAACATCGACGAATTCAAGCTTTATGGTTCAGTATTTCTTATAAGAATAAGAATACTTATAATAGCCAAAAGTCTGTTTTTATCATTTTCATTCCTAATGTAGGGTATATGTAAATCTACAATGTGAGGACATACCTATCTAAAAATTTTAAAAATCACAAATAATATCTGTCAGCAAATCGATCAACTGATACAATATCCAGTCGTTTATCCTTGTATTTTTGATTTTCTTTTTTTTTAATTCTTTACTGCGCGTAGCCACGGAGGCAACACACAAATTATATTAATTAAATTTAAGTCGTAGAAAAGTTTTATTAATGATGAATCACTCATTAGCTAAAATTGATTCGATAATCTGTTTGAAGCCGTCTATAATATCTAAAATCAACCATCAATATAGAATTATTCGAATTTCGTATAATTCTGTGTATCGGATTCTGCTGAATTCACATTTTAATCATTTTTTTTCGCTCCATCATCTCAATGTATACTAATTAATATTTGATCTTGCTGTAGAACTGCATAACCATATGCTATTATTGCTTCGTGATGTTCCTACCACTAGATTACGATGAATCTCTAAATATAAGGACTATAGCTTCCTGGTAACCCACGAAATCATTTTACAGAAACGTTTACAGATAAAAAGATTGCAAACTAAAATCTCATTAGTTCTGTTTGATCATGGGCAAAATAACTTTTTTAGATCTTCTCCCACCGGGCGCCATTTTCATTTTGGGCAAAGCTTATTATTTTTGTTTCCTGCTAAATGTTGGTTTTGCTTTCTATCTAATGAATTATTTAATACAACCCTTTCGGTCCTTTTACAAATAAAACAAGACAATAATATTCTGGAATGATATATCTATATGCTGTTTTTTCAATACTCCTAAAATATCTGGAAGATACATAATTTATTTTCATATTTGTTTCCAAACTTGTATTTATTCCAGCGGTTTTCCACCTGAGAGGCGCCAAAATTTAAAAAAAAAATGAAAAGCGACGTGTCTATATCATTATATCAATTTAAAAATTGGCGAGGTGTAGTAGCAAAAAGGTTGAAAACCGTTGGTTTATTCAATATAATACGTTTTCAGCGTGTTCATTCGTTGCTTCTTTATCATTAGTATTAGTTAATATAATGTTACAAAAGATAAATTTAATTCTTCCAATATCTCAAATAATATTATTATATTGAATGGATTTATATACGTTCGATCGGATAATCAAAATTCAAATATACTACAAGAACCACTATGGTCGTAGCAACAATTATTCCACCACTAAGAAATGCGTACCAAACTTTCAAACTTGCCACGCAAGCACATATCCTGTCATTCATCACCAGCCATTTGTTGTTTCGGGTCTGTTATCATCTCCTATTGCTTCAATGCTTAATAATGTAAAAATACTACATTTGTCCTCTTGGAATAGGAATTTATTTTAATTATGTCTGCCCTGCAAAATCAAGAATAAAATTATGCAAATTATTTCTTATAATTAAAGTTTTGTTTTAGCGTCTTTTATGTTACCCTACATGAATATTTGACTTTTAATAATGCCTCTGACAATTATTAAATTCAGTCTCCTCGATGGTGTAGAGGTTAACGTGCACGCCTCGCAATTCAAGGAATGCGGGTTCGATTCCCACATCTGTTGTATTTTTAAAATATGAAAATGTAGGACTGGATGCACATTGAGTTGAGCAATTCTCGTGAATAATAATCTGTCAAGACATGTCTTCAAATTGCAGAAATCTATATACTCCGCTTTCGGAGCGGATATCATCACACTGTATATAGATCAGATCTATATGGGCCTTTTTCAGAGCAAACATGGTAAAGAAATCTGTTTTCCTGATTTCACCTGTATAAGTGTGATCAAAGATATCGATTCAGATTTCGTAAATAATTCTTTAGCCTATTATGTAAGAAAAAAATGTTTGTGGTGGTGTTGTGTAATTATAAGGAATATCTTTTATATTTCAGGTTCGAGAGAGATTGCGAGTAGCATTAGAAAGAAATACAAGTTTAGAAGAGGAATTAGCTCTGACCAAAGAAGAAGTAAGTGTAACATTTTCAAACGTGACATATTTTATACTACTTGTACCTAAAAAACAAAGCTAGTGAGATATTATGTTTAAATATTGAGATTAGCGTTTTCTCAATTCTCACTACTGCCCAGAATTTTGTTTCGAAGGTTTTAAGTATTCTGTGTTACCAAAAGTTAATTTACATTATTGTGCACACATAATAAAAATGTTCATCATTTTTGTACTTAGCATTTTATCTTTATTTTCACTATAACTTTATAATTCCTTAGTTATATTTTGAAAAAAAAATTTGATTAGTTCTATGTTTAATGCTAGTTAAATCAAGATACTTTTGATTATCAACGATATAAGTACTTTTCTGTCATATTGAATTTACTTCTGATTTGTATTCTTTGATGGTAGAGACATAATTGCAGGCTTTACAGTTCAAGTATTATGTCGTTTAAATTTAGATACAAATAAAGACACATTATGTGAATGGTAAAATTGTCTAAATGATTGATTTCATAACAATATGTTCCATAAAAACAATCCTGTCTCTTTTGGTTTTGTTGGATGTTGGATAACTGTATATCTCAGTTCTTTCTTGTATGATAATATTTAATGTGTACGTTTAAGTTTTTTTGGATAATTGAAAAATTTCTTTATTTTATCATCATTATAATTATTTATATTTCACGATTTAGCTGCAACAGTACAAGATAGGAGGACTAGTGCCAAACAACACATCACAAGATCCGGAACACATTACCGGTGGGCTTTCCCCACGACCCAAAGAGAACGGCCAGCCCGGCTCAGGCTCACCTGCCCCACCCGATGCCAACGGTGAACAACACCATGCCCCTACCAAGGTACCTTATCATCAAAAAATTGCAATATTTCATTCGGGTGTCATCATTGAGATCTTATACTGTAGAAAGTCAATTTAAAAAATCTTATATCAACGTTTCATATTCCACTGGGTATCCTAATCTACTCTTTACTATGGTATGTTTGTACCTATGTGATTACTATTTGAGCAGAAATGCTGCTAGAATCATAATTAAAATCTTTTATTAATTATCTTCTCAGTTAACCACATATTATTTGTGTCATTAAAATAATTCTTTTTGTGTAGTCATTATTTTGTCCAATCAATAAATTTACTTGAGGATTCAAAATGTTCATACATTTTTAACTCAAAACTTTTCGTAAATCTTCCATGTAGATTGTAATTAAATTCATGACTTGGATTTTTTTATTGACATACCCCCTAGTATGTGAACAATATGCAAGGATACAGCGAGTAGCTTTCATCGTTTACGAGTATATACTATTTTATACGACGGATGGCATGTCAAAAATTACTAATGCCAGCATTTAATTTCTCAAACACCCTTTAAACTGCAGTTAAAGTGGAATTATATCTTCTTTTCCCGACAAAATATATTGTATATTTCAACCAAAACACTAGTACATATTTGGACATACCGTTATGTGATTCTAAATACTAAATTCTAAATAACTCTCAATCATCTAGGATTTTAAAGTTAGCAGGATTTGTAGCATAAAATTATTAATCAAACAGGTCAAAATATTCATAACTGTTACATATAATAAGTAATTACTGATTCTATTTATTACATTAATTAAAATAAATCCATTAATCCATTAATAAACCAGCACTCTTGCACGGGTCAGTTCACAAGTATTAACTTTAGTCCATAATTACAAATATTCATAATACTATCTAAGATATGGATATAAATTCATTCATTATCACAAAATAATAAGTTACAATCCTCACTTAATTATTACATGTGAAAGCAGTTATGTCAATCATATATTTATGGATATTTTTATTCTATTAAAAATAGCTTTAATCATTTAATTGAGATGATAAAAAGTATTACATACACATAAGTCATTTTACATTCCATGCTGATGTATACAACAAAAAGTAATTCTTATGATGATAATAGAAAGTGTTGTCTATATTAAGAATACTAATTATGAAATCAAAAAACTTAATGCACAAAAGCATCTATTAATAATGATATGATATATAATCACTCCACTAAGTTCTCTATGAATCCCACGTCTGTCTTTTAATCAGATGCCCAGATAATCAATCATATAGAAAATGAATGATTATTATAAATCCTTTTTTATCAAGATACTTCACACAAACTGTATCAACTAAAAATACAAACTGCTGAATGTATAGTTATTATTGTTTCTTTGTAATTTTTTTAGAAATTATTCGTTCGTGATCTCTGTTTTATTGTTAGTTAGTGTAAAAAGCTTGCACCGTGTTAAAGGAATGAAAATTTTGTAAAATACATTTTCAAACAAAATGTAAATTATTAGATAAACTTAAAAAATCTACTTTGTGCACATCTGTCTTCGATATTGTCAATAATGATGCATGATCATTGTAGTCAATCCATATTTGAAAAAAAAAATCTGAGACAATAATACTTATTCGACAATATAGTCTCTTACCACTTTTATTTGTGAAAATAAATCTTAAACTAAACATCAACGCCAGGAATCATCAATTATTTAATTTATCTAATCTTTCTCTTCTAATAACATATAATTTGGTATGCACACATGATCCGCATTTTGACCAATGAAAAATAATCAAAAAAAAATGATTATACGAAATGCAATAATAACACATTTATGACAGCTATTCTACCAGCATTAAGAAAATTAATGGTATTGTCAGTAATGCAAAAAATCTAAATGCAAGTGATTATACAAATTTAAAAAAATTCTTTTTTTTTTACCGATATAAAAATATGTTGTCTATTTAATTCATCAATGTGAACAATTTTTCTATGCTAGTCCCTTTAATAAATTAGCTGCCAAAATATACAAAACCATTGACACAGTCAAAATGATAAATGCATCCAAAGTATTATGTTATTAGTATGTATGTTGCCAATGAATACACAAAAATAACTTTGATATTGATTTTACACTTAGATTCTTTCAGATACTTACATGTTAGGTTCAACGGTATCATTGAATGCACTCCATTGATTAAGTGACTCATATTATTGATAGTTTCTTTAAGTACTCAATAACACAATTATAACTTTTTTTTTGAAATTACAAATATTTTAAATGCATCAATATTCAAAGTTGTTTCTAATTTCTGGCAATTTCACATAGTTTTTGCTATAGCAAAAATCTTTAGTAACATGACATAATCTCAATATGAAGTCTATGCCGTAAGAGGATTTATTGAAGCTGGTTTGAAAATGTGCTTCAAACACAAATAAAATCATGAACAGAAGGTTTTCGAAGGTTTAATTCAAGAACGCATTTTGTCTTACATAATTTACTAATACACCAATAATCTTCTAATCAATATTCTTCAAATTGTCTCATTATGGTAAATGTCTCATAAATTTTAAATTAATATTGACACCAGGATTACTGAATTTCAAGCTAATACCTGCGATTTATGTCTTTCTTACTACTTCACTAAAATGGGACTACAATGATTTATTGAAATAACCTTATTAAACCTTCTTTTGTACTTAAATGTAGTGTCATAGACGTGTGGTGCGACATGCATGTGTAAATGTGTGGGTCTTTTTTCCGTTTATTTCATTCAGTCGGAAGAGGCATTGCCACCGCAGGTCAATGGGGTGGAATCTGACAGTTCCGATACGAAGATTTCAGAACTGCAAACTGCTTTAGAAAAACAGGTTTGACTTTCAATATTTTACATTCAGTATCAATAAAGCAAATTGTGATTAACAATATTTAATTTTTTATCTAGTAAATGGGGAAATTATTCAATTGATTTTGTTTGATTTTTTTATCTGGCAATACTAATAGCTTATAATGTGATTCATAATATATTGGGGATCTTTACCATAGAGATTTAATACTTTTCTTTTTTGTTTTTTATGCATGAGCCTTAACTTTTTTTTCTACTTTGTATGCATATATATATATCAAATATGATATGATTGTTTACCGTATTATAGAGGTATACTTAAATGTTTTTCATATATTGCCTGTTAGACGTTGAATGAAATAAGTTTTACAGTGTAGATTCTATCAGAAGTAATACATCTATACTAATGCTATTTACTGCTTATTTAAATGTAACCTTAAATTTTTCTAATAACCTGTAAGTGTGAAATTTTAACAATTTACAAATATTTATTTCAACACAAACCAATTTTCCTATTTATTTCCTATTAATTCATATTTTAGTACTTTAATACGTACTAATTTTTCAATACTTATGAGGGATCTGTTAAATAAAATATGCCACTTAAAAACATAGTTTATAGTTTATGTACTCTTTACCCGCAGGCACTGCAGGTGTATTTTTTATTACCTGCCACAAGCTACTTTTAGAAAATTCACAAAATGCACTAAACTTTGTAAAAATTAACATTGCTTCTAAAATAACATTGTATTTTTTTTTTACTGTACACAAAATTATATGCAGGATCAATTTATCAGTATTGTAATTAATGTTTTTGTCAAAACTTAAAACAATAATATTGCTAATTTCTAAAATTTGAGAAAAAAAACATAATAAAATCAATCAGCCCTGGGTAAGATAACCCTGACATACTCGTAAATTGATAATCACGATGAGTGACGAATTACATTTATGAAATTTAGACCAAGAAAGATTTTTGTTATTTTTTATAAAAACTTATTAAAAGTCTTCGACTACAGATGGCAATCAAAGTATTTGAATTATTACACACAAAATTTTCCATGTCCTGCAGAAAATGGAATATTCTGTTTCTCACAGGTTAAGTGTTGAATAGTTGAATAAGATATAATTTTGTATTGAACAAGAATTCAACTAATAGTTAATATAGTTAAAACTTAATTTTGTTCTCTTAACCATCACTAAAAGCAAGATTCAAAACAGCTCACAAATGTTTTCATTTTTCAATCTTATTTAAATTTCACTCATTATTTCAAGAAAAATCTATATCTTCCCTTCAGCTAAGGAAATAATTACATTTAATCTCTCCCCATACGAATAGTGTTCAATTTTAAAAGGTATAGCCGCTTAGCAGAGATATTCTCTCAAATCAAGGAGAAGGAAAAAAAATCATGAAATTTAAGGGTTTCTTTTTATTCCTACAATGTTACTTAGATACAAAATTGTGTTGCAAACACTAGTTTATAACAAGAGATTACTGTATTCACATTTTAAACTAATTATTGCTTTTAGATATCATTTTATTGTAATTTTACAGTAATTAAAAATAGAAAAATATTTCTTCATTGTAACTTTTTTTATTTACTACAATTTGTCGCCCAGTAAATTGATACTCCAGTTCGAAAATAAAGGTATTTTTCATATTTGCTTGTTCTCCACATACAACAGTCTGGAGAATTGAGTTCTTGGCAGAGGCGAGTGGCAGAGTTGACTACAAGAATCGGTGAACTGGAAGACAACCTGAACAAAGGGCAACGAGAGCTGATGAAGAGTCAAGATCAATGTAATAAGTTGCAACGGGATCTAAGAGAGAATGTGGCCCAAAAAGGAGATCAGGAAGAAAGAATTGCTACACTGGAAAAGCGCTACCTCAACGCACAGCGGGAGTCTACTTCCCTGCACGACCTTAATGAGAAATTAGAGCAAGAGTTGCAACACAAAGAAGCTCAGTTGAAGGTTAAATATTTATTCGATTAGAAAAACAACATTATTTAAGAGTAATAAATTATTTTTAAAAGATAGCCTATTCTTTTGCCCTCATGTGATGAGTAAGGTGGCAAGGCAACATGACACATTGAATATGATGAGAATTCTTTGTAAATGATACATACTGGTGTCCTCTGACTGTCTATAATAAGCTGATTGACTCATCTTATTTTGATCATACTCTAGCTCATAGATTCCCAACCTTTTTCGGCCTATCGCCGTCTTTTCGAAAAAAAACTTCTCACTGCCACCCTTCACGCTTTTTTAAATTTAATTCATTTTTTTTCTGTATATAACCAATGCCCCCAAGTGCCTGAACGAACCCCCCCCCACCCCCCAAATACTTGAAAAATCATAGGTTTTTTATTTTTTGTTTGCTCACTTAATATATAATTATTAATTTCTTCTTTAAAAAACAACCACCCTCTATACCTGAACACCCCCCAAATGATTTTGAATCCACTATCGCCCCCCTAGTTCCCACAGGAGGGTGATACCACCCACTTTGGGACTCTATGCTTTAGCTATATACCTATACTACATCTGAGATGTTATCATAACATAGTACTGCCACGTTTTTCAGTTACAAGAGGAGAAAATAGCTGCCATAGAAGAAAAACTGGAGCTCTCATCGCAGAAGCTGGCTCAGCTCTCCGCTTTACCAGAGATGGAAGAACAGCTCAAGGCCAGAATGGAGGCCCTCAGTCAGGTGGGTTCATAACAATTGGCGCACAAACCATACTAATAAATATTTTTGAAAACAAATTATGTCAATGTCTTCCGTGTACTACTATTTCATTTGCAACTATTTCATTTGCAAATTTTTAAGAGACTTTCAACATTCAAGAAGTTCAACAACGTATACATATGTTCTAATTTCTTCTTATGCTTTAACTAGGGTGTCTACTAGTATATGAATTAACCACTCATATTAATTTGTATAATCTTCATTGAAAAGTAAGCCAAATCTTTTCATACATTTCATTTCTTTACATGACAATTAATGAATCCCAATTCATAAATAAATGTGCTTGCTGAAGGCGCAGGAACGTCATGGCTCAGCAGAAGACAGAATTCAAAGACTTGAGAGCACTGTGGACGAGAAGAATGCCGAACTAATGAGGCTGAACCAGCGACTGCGCATGAACGAGGAACACAATACCCGTCTATCAGCCACTGTTGACAAATTGCTTTCGGAGTCCAATGATAGGTACACTTCCAATCATTTTCTCTACATAATTTAACTAAAAATCTCCTATTTATCCCTTATTCTTGTTTTTCCTATTTTTAATTACCATTTTAATTTTACCGATTTTTAAGCGTTATGAAATAAATATCTTTCTTGTAGATTCGTTTACAAATATTCATTTCAAAACTTTATTATTAATTTTCAAAGTAATATTGGTTTTGATGCAATATTTATTATCTTGATAAAAATTTAGCAACCTAAAATAGTTTAATCTTAACACGTTCGCTGCTAAAGACGCCCCTGGGGCGTCAATACACTATGCTATAAATACATGTCACAGTGAATGTGTTAACAATCATAGTCAGTTGAACTAAAATATGTCATTACATGCTTATATTATTTCATTTTCCCTAATTAAACACCAGCATACCTTAATATTAGAAATATTAAAATTTTTGGTTTTTTTAAATTAAGCTTAAACGAACCAAAGCTTAATTTCAGACAAAATAATTGGCTGATTCAAGAAAAAAATATTTTTATATCTTATTTCAATTTTTAACAGATGAGTGTAGGTAATTTTACTGTATGAAATTATGTAGAAGTCACACTTCAGAGATTTATATGCTGTGCTTCACATGAAAATGGTGATGTTATCCTTGAGCTGAAATTTCAGATTGCAAGTACATTTGAAAGAACGCATGCATGCCCTAGAGGAGAAAAATGCCCTCACGCAAGAGCTAGACAAAACCCGGAAGGCTGCGGAAGAGTTGCAGTCAGAGAAGGCGGATGTGGCTAAAGAACTAGCCAAGTGCCGCCTAGACACAGATGGAGTTCGGCGCCAATTGCTACAGCAGGAGATCGCTTTCAACATCCAGCAGACGGATGCTCTCACCCGTTCTCTCTCTCCAGGGGGTGGTGGCCGTGATCATAGCTTCTCCCGAAGTGCTAGTCATACAAGCTTCGATTCCCGCCACCAAACCAAGGTGTGATTTCATTTCAGACAGCAAAATGTCTTTGTATGTTGATTTGACAGACAACGAAGTCTAAGTTATTTAAAAAAATTGTATGTCTATATAAAATATTTATTCATTCAGCCTTTATTTGTTATATTATATTATTTATACATGTCATTTGTGCACAAAACCTGTCGCGAGTGAATAATCTATGTGGATAAGTGAAGAATTTTTTTTTTTTTTTAATACACCGAATTCCCTTCACAGCACTTTTTGTTAATATAATATATTAATTCGTAAAACTCTCTTACTAATATTTACATGCTTATTATAATACAAGCGAAATATATATGTTCTTCACTTTTGTGAATTCTTCTAATTACCGAATCCTGGTTATCCTTTATAGAATTTCTATTGTAACTTAAAATTTTTGGGACTTGTTAAGTTGAATGTCAAAAAAAGACGCTTATTAAAAAAAACTTTTTATGGGAAAACCATCATTTCCGCATATCTACACAAAATAAATTTACCAAAACATGGATTTTAAGATAGTCCAAGTAGTGCTTATATTTTCTACTGAATGATTGATTTTTTTTAACCATGTGATAATGTGAAAACTTGTCAAATTGTTTCCACAAAGAATGGCTTTTAACCAATTTCTCAACGTGTCTAACGTCAGCATTTAATCAATCACAAAAGATTTTTAAACTAGGATTTAAATCTACGACCTCCAGTACCAAACCTATCTGACTACCGGGTCACCAAATAAATATGTATACTAATACTAATAAAACTGACATGGATGAAAATTGCTCTAAATTCTACTCTGAATATCTACTATTGCTATAAATGCCTTTAACGTTTTAATATTATCTGAAACTTTTTATAGACTTGCTCTGTCTTAATTTCAATAAGTGCCATTGTATTTGTTAGATGGATGGCGTGTGTATGGGAAGAGTGGGGGGCATGGGTGACAGTGGCGGAGAGTGGGAAAAACTTCAACAGGCTCACGTTCTTGCTAAC
This sequence comes from Rhyacophila evoluta, assembly GCA_022683975.1. Taxonomy (NCBI): domain Eukaryota; kingdom Metazoa; phylum Arthropoda; class Insecta; order Trichoptera; family Rhyacophilidae; genus Rhyacophila; species Rhyacophila evoluta. The sequence goes on from JAGVSQ010000316.1 coordinate 13,472, forward strand.
GTTCAACAAGCGTTTGATGTCAGTAGCGATGCTGAGGTTGGTTTTTTGCACAGCTTATAACGTGACATACCTCCAAACATTCTTTAGTTTGTAATTAAATTAGTAAAACTCATAATTTTTATTTTTTAAATACATACAGGCTCAGTTATATTGTTTGGGTTTTTGATGACTATTTCAGTGATCACAGCACTATTCTGATAAATAATTCAAATCATTCACAAGGGAGGTACAGTAGGCTTGTAATTATGTTCTTGACAATAGTGTGAAAAATGAACAATCTTTTAAAAATGGCATATACATGGCATGTTGTCCACTCCAGAATTTGACTATTTGGATTTTCGCAATGTAAAGACAGTCATGACATATTTTTTACCACAAAATTGGTTGTCAACTTACTTACAAATTACTTGAACCATTGGGCATCCAGTCCTGCATCTTTGCATTTTTTTTTAATCCAACGGCTGTGGAAATATATTGATTTAACTAACTATTGAATAAATATTTCGTAGGTTTCAGGTTTTTCACTGATTTAAATTAAATTATTATTACCATTGACAGATACAGGTAGTAGGATAGTTTAAATACTTATGTTAACATGATGACTTATTGTTGTCGCTTTTTTCCTTCGTCTTTGCAAATATCTTGAAAAACTATCATCTAACGTCAAATGTTAACAAATCTTCATATAACATACCAATCGACTAATTCAGACTGTGATAAATGTAATAGTTGCAATATTGGCAAAATTATACGATCTATGATTTTTTAGATTTACATGGTGACTCACAGAATAGATATTTAATAAGAATCCTGTAACACTTCAGTAAGGTACTCTAGGTAACTAAAAAATAAATGGGAATTGCTGTAATAGTGATCGGAATTAGGTCTTACAACCGATCCTCTTATAAATTCACAGAACTCAGATGATCCATCACCAATATAAACAGATATTGTAAATTATTATTATACATAATGAATAAAGTTTATTGGGCAAACTCACAGATGTTGCTTGTATTGTTTTAAAGAATGATGATGGGGACAGCATATTTAGTGCTGTAGCGGAAGCTTTATCTCCTGGTGGAGGCGGCTCTGGACACACAGATGCGGCCACACTTGCTCTCATGTTACAAGAACAACTAGATGCCATCAATAATGAGATTAGACTCATCCAAGAAGAGAAGCAAACCACTGAAGCTAGAGCTGAGGAGCTAGAATCAAGGGTTTGTTTCAATTTTTTTCATCACCTTTATTTACTTAGTTAATATAGTGGCTTCCATGTTATAACATTAGTATGGTCAAAATCAAAATTGGCAATGTTGAGCTGTTAACATGTGCATTGAAATACTAATGTCATAACACTATTTGTCACTTTTTAAATAAACTTTTTGATCTTGAAAAAAGAAGAGTTTTCTGAGTTTTTTCAGTGTTGACTTCAATGTTTACAGCTTATTCCAAAAGCTGATCCTGCTTTCCTGCAATAATTATGATGATTCCATAATTTAAGAGTTATTTTCATAATAAAATTAATTGTTTCACAATTAAAACCAGCTAGAATTATAAACAATACATAAGTGGTTACGCCTCCAAATTACATGATCTCATTTTAACCAAACAAAAGAAAATACTTATTTTGGGTCTATCCCAGCTATATAATATATAATATAATATTAAAGAATCAAGGAGTATACTGGCATTATGACTGAAGACAAAGAAATTCTTTTCATCTGTCCAGGTGGGCAGCTACGAGCACATGAACCTGGTGGCGAGAGGGGGCCGCGGCGACAGAAGTGATCGAGAAAGGGGAGGCGGTGTCTCTCCCCCTCTGCCCCCTGGTGCTCCCCATACCCCACACTCTGGCACATCCACCCCGCAGCAGAGACACTCTCCCTCACGGCAAGATCCCTACATGCTGCACAAATATCACACTGTAAGAAGATATTATGATTATTTGTATTTTAAAGACAAATTGATTTTAGAGTCATTTTGAAATGTCAATTAATGGAATAATATATATATTTATATGTAAATTATAATTAAGTTAATAATATTTCAAAAAAATATTTCATACAACAATAGAACAGTGGAAAACGCCTAACATGAAATCGAAGGGACTGAAATATTTTTTCACATCATGTTAAAAAAAACAGTTCCGATTTTCTGCTAAAATTAACACTTGTAGTACATTGACCTTATATACATCATATTGGGTACACTATTGACACATATTCAATAAAAACACATAACAAAAAAAAATCGCATTTCTTTTACAAAAACATAAAATTCGACACTCTCGATACACGCATTACCGGGTTCGAAGACAGGCTGACCTTCGATAAATCGGGATTGCTTTTACCTAAAGACAAGCAGTACCTAGGAATTATTGTTAGTGAAAAAAGGGTAATATGTAACATCTGGTTAACGCGGCTGTAAATGATAAATAAATTGTGTACATTTGAATGCAAGAACTTTTATTGTGGTTTTCGCTTCGTATTCTAAGAAATTGCAGTTCTAGAGAAAATAAGAATGAAAACATCTGGGTGACAATTCAGCTGCCAAGGTTAGGTAAATTTTGTTCATTCGAATGCAAAAACTTTTATTGGAGTTTTTGTTTTGTTTTTGAAAATATTGCAGGTCTAGTAAATAAAAGTGTAAACATATCTGAGTGATGACTTAACAGAAAAAATATATATGAAATTACATGGATTTTGACCGGATTTTGATAGACCGCAGTATTTTTTCATACTAACCAATTTTTCACATTAAGCATTTTCGTTTTAAGGGGTTTCCACCACTTAGAAATTCTTTTATTCTATAATACATCTTATCCAAATGGCAGATTAAATAATATCTACGTTAAATCAGATTCATAATGACACCTTATTGTATACACTAGCTTTATAGATAAATCCACATGATGACATGTTGTGATAACTAAGCTGTTAAAAATAGTTTTTAATTACATTTACATATTATTCTTTATTTAAATATTATGTATTGGAAATGTAAGGTATTTAAAAAATATTTTTTTACCAACATTATAAAGATGATTACTAATATAACTTAAACAAAAGTATAGCAAACAGAATAGTTTTTGTGCAAAACTCAGGACATCAGTTTTTGACAAAAAGCCACTGTTGTCATTCTTTTGCATAATGAAGGTGCTGATTTTCTACTCAATTCATTATCCTTTCTACATCTGCACTTTTTTAAACACACCGTGTTTTGTTGGAAAGTAAAAGAAAAGTTACGGTATGAGTTTCTCAAAGCACGGTAACAAGATATTATGTGGTGTCAGGCTCCAGCGTCAATGTCTCCAGCCCACTTGCACGGTTACGTGAGCAGCGCCCTGCCGCAGCTGCCTCCCCCCCACAGCCTCTCCGAGTCCATGCCCAACAGCCAGGTATCCGTCTGCAACACCCCCAACAATCGGTGCCGGGGAACGGCCATTTCGCTTTTTAACAACAGAATGTTTTGCATTCTCTTTCTTCTGTCGCATGCTGGTGATGACCAATATTCTTAATCTATCAGTTGGCTATTCCGCTTCTAACCGAGAATGGCGAGCTTTTAACCTTTAAGTTTCTACAGCGTATGAATATCCACATGTCACGAGCGACCTCCTATTGTTGATATCTGTATTTAGTTTTATTATTTATCACTATAGCATTTCAGTATAGCCAACGATGAAAAAGAATTCTTAAAAAGATATTAATGGAATAGATATATCAATTGACATTTAGAAAATAGAACTAAGCAATTCATATACGTACTTTGCATGAGTACCTACCTGCCTTGAATTGAAGAGGCGAAGCTTACCTTTTCTCATATATATTTTTTTTATTTTCCCAATACTTTTTGTATTTAATTTGATTTTTGGATATCAATACTGAAACATATTTTTTAACAAGTATTTATTTCAATGAGCACATAATTTATGATAAAGTAACCAGTAACTACAACATCAAATATTGACAATACTAAATAAAACCTCAAGGCTACAAATATATTATTAATTTTATTGAATATATATTTTTCTGGCGTATAAGTTGGTATTTATCAATCATACAATGTCTCTGTAAGGCTGGTCAACCAAACTTACAGAGACATTGTATGATTGACGAATCATTCTTTTTCAACAGGTGGTATAGGCCTAATTAAAAAATTGTTGTTTTTTTCACAGCAGTCAATAAATAACTCAGCATTTTCACAGTTTGTCGGAGAACATATAAACAATCTCATTATTATTTTTTAATATCATTATTCTAATGTTAATTTATGAAACTTTTTTACTGCTTATAACATTTTTTTTTCAGTTCTCGGTTGATAACTTAGTTCTTCACAAAAATTGGATGTTTGTAAATATATTGCTTATTTCCACGAAATTAGATTCCTCCCAATGGTTTGAAGCTTACAATTATGTTGAATGATGTGCAATTATTTTTATTTTCAGAAATAGTTCCCTTGTCTTTGGCCCCAGTAACATATCAAAGTATTGATTAGAAAATCACCGAGAAAATGATTTTAGTTATACAAAAATTATTGCTTCAAGTTTTTATTTTGTTATGAAAGTTATGAAATGAAACATATTATTAGTGTAATATATTGTATTTTTAATATAATTACTTTCCCCACTAACCCTATAAGCAATAATAAATATTGATTCTAAAAGTGAAATGTTCATTGTCTATTATTGAATGGCTTTATATCAACTAAATTATAAGTTTTGGGATTTTTATTTGATTAATCATGCATTTATTGATGTATCTATAAGTAAAATTTTATCTGCATTATTGCATAATATTAAATAATACTGAAATTAGGCGATAAAATTAGTTCAGCAGAGTATAACTATAAACATAATAATTTCATCAAAATTTGAATCAAAGCAAAAAAATAATTCTGGTAAAGAGCGCACCACAATAATTGTGTACCTCAAATTAGTAATTAATGCTGTCAATAGCGATAATGTTGTATTTTATTCGAAAACTTATATTTTTCATCCAGTTGTTACATGAAAATAATTATATTCTTTTGTCAGTAAGCAAAACAGAGAAAATCATTTGAAAAGAATCTCTTGTACATTTGACAAAATAGTTTTTCTATTCCATATATTTTTATCAGTATAATTTTGTTACTTTCAGCATAATTTTATTGTGGTAATGGTCTTATAAAATAATACCAGACATCTGAAAAGAATAATTATCATGGAAAAGTAATTATAAAGTTTTTTCCGCTGTATGTTTTCAGTATTATTTCAGTAACTGGTGATTGTGTTTTGTTTATTACTACTATTATGACGTAATATTATAGTTATCCATGTAAATAATATTTATTTCTCGTATAGGACAATATTTTTTGAGATTAATAACAACTTTATTATGAAGTTAATATTTAAAACCATGTATTAATTTGGCATAATTCGATATTACTCTTCAAAGAAAATTTTTAAATTAAATTTTAAATTGGTAACATTGATTATTCATTCAGAATGTAATTTTTTTACTTTGATATTTTGCCATTTATACTTTTTTTTCTAAATCAAAAATACACCAAGATTTCCTTGGCGTCAGTTTTTTACAAATATTCGTTAACTTGTTTATTTTAATAACACTTATTTCATACATTATCTTCAACTTTATTTTATAATTAACTTAACAAACAAATCCATTCCGTCCTAAAAATAAACTCTTGCTTTATTATTTTAAAATAACAGCTGCCGTGAATCAGCATTAAACCAAATTAAAATAAATTTTGATCTCCTTTGGATTAGTTTTGGGATAGTAATGACTTGTTATAATAATATTATTATTATTATTATTAAGTGTATTGTAGGTTTTATGAAATTTGGTTTTGTTTAAATAATTACTAGAGATGTGATTCAAGTGCTTAATTAGCTGTCAATCAATCAATAAATTATCACATAGCGAACATTATTTTATGATAATTTGAATATTTATAGTATGTGAAGTTTATTAAATTGTATATAGGTATAAAATAAAGTATAATGTGTTGTGGTATAGTTGCAGTTGAGCGGGTCAGAAGACGCAGCAGGCGCAAGCGGGGCAGCTTCTCCTCTGACACAGCGTTCTCTTAGGCTGGAGCGTGTCGCTCAAGCGCTACAGTATGAACAGGATCAACTTCGAAGGTACATTCAACACTTAGCTCTTAAACACATAACAAGTAAACTAATCCCTAACCAGGTACAGTTGGTAAAGTTTACAAAAAAAACTTTGATCCCAAATAATGATTCCTATGGAGGTTTACAAATTTTAAATGGCTAAGTTATCAATCCATTTCTGTTCTGCACCATAAATAAGTATTATTTATTAATAAGTTCAAAATAGTATTGAAAACTGAAAGAAGAATAGTTTATATATTTACATTCTGTTAACACATATATTTTCAAGGTTCATGAAAACCTATATCACAGTATCATCAAACATTATTGAATAAAACATCAGTTCAGTAAGTGGAGTAGAAAAAGGTTCACCAGTGCAACAATCAATAAAATAAATCTCATATTCCTACACATCAATGAAATTTTTCCATACGAAATTTTTATTTTGATATTCACTTAAATTTTAGATAGAAGTTGCAAGTAGTAAAGATAATCAGACCACATTCCAACCAAAGTCTAAATAATCAATCATTGTTGGATAATCTGTCGAATTGGGATTTTTTAGATGTATTTTATTGTAAATTGTCCGTAGATATTTCAACACAGAATAACATTGGCAAACCCATAAAAGAATCTTCAGAATTATAGTTCGATGAAATTATAAGCCAGAGCTAATATGAATAAATACTTGACATTCAATATTCAACACAGCAACTACTCAATATTTTGTGTGTACAATAATCTAATTCAACTCTTACATTTTCATTATTTTAATATTCTACAATCATTTAATTGGTATATGTCACAAATGAGAATATCATTTGTGGCACTTGAAACACAGAATATCATCACATACCTCCATAATGCAATATATCTGATAGGATGTAAGTGTGAGGTTCGTAATAACGTGGATGTGATTTGTTTCTATGCTTACCGAATCAGAAGAACTGGTGCGTGCGGAACGATCTCCGGCTTCCCGATCCACAGGTGCATTTCCTCTCCATTTGTTTCCGGCAGCACACTCTCACTTTTGCTCTCTCCGTCTGCATATCATGATTTACGAAGAGCATCTACTGACAGTATTAGCACGACCACCAATAGTCAAGAATCTGATTATTTTGATATTCCAGAATATGGCGAAATAAACTGCACATTCAGTCAGCATTTAACCTATTACGATAGTTCATCAGTAAATTATTTACTTCGCCATCCGAATCGGCATACTTCTATATGTTACATCAACTATGCTCGAAATAAATCTGCTTTTTATTAGAAGGAGCTTTAATTTTTTGAAGAAAAAAATTAGTTATTCAGTTTACTATTAATAATCCTTGGTGGAAAGTGATTATATTAAAATAGTAGCAATTTTTATAAAATTTTGTTTGATACCAAAGCAATTCGATATTTTGAGACATTCTTGTTTTCCAATTGAAAAAAAATGCAAAATTCATTTATAGGAAATAATACAAAAATAGTTTAATAAAAAAATTATTATTTTTTCTCTCGACTCCTTCATACGTTATATCTTAGATATCGATTTCTTAGCATAAATATTGGACAACCCATTAAAAGCTTTCTTTTAAAATCGTTATCTAATTGTACAAAATTTATATAAATTAGATCAGTTAATACATATTATTACCATTTTAAAATACCAACGGATTACAGCAGTCTATATAACCGCACATTTTGTAGATTAGGTACATAAGAACTCTGTTATTATTTCAATATTAATGAAATTTATTTTACACTGCCTTTAATATTAATTTCATAGCGAAATGCACCGCTTTTTGTATTATTCCTATAAATAGGTAAATCACAATTCCTAAGTATTACAAAACTGTAATATCGAAATTCACCTTTCTGCACAAGTTATGGTATTATGATAAATGTTTAATTGTGAATTTATCAAGATTATGATGAATTTGCAACACACTTGCTTGCACCTTTTTCTGCTTTGCTTACTGTTTGTAGAATATGTCACACATATCTCTGAATTCTTAAATCAAGCATTTCATCTACATAAAGTGATAAGATATTTCTGCCGATATTTTATTAGGCTACGCTCCAACCGATTGCAACATTACATAAATCTATTATTGCACAATAACTGTTCACTCCGGCTAAGACTGTATGATGTACTCAAGGGTAGTGTTTGACCCCGCAATTGTTTTTTTATTGTTTTCTTTAGTTCGAGCCAGGAATCATTGGGGGTAATGATGGGATCTCCTGCATCAGCTGCCGCTCAAGCTGCGGCCCAAGCAGCTCACCATCAGAAGAAGAGAGGCATAAAGAGCTCTCTCGGGAGATTCTTCAGCAAAAAGGAGAAGGTCACTCATCATGATATTTAACTTTTTGTGATATTTTCAGCTATTCATAATAATAATTATTGGGAATCCAGCAAAACATAAATATCCAGTGCACTATGGTGAGGCAAGATAGTAGATAACATCGCTTAGCGTAGCTTATATTTAGTGTATCTAACCTTTGTACCATGGGCTCAAATCCAGTTATTGACTGCCTAACAGGTCAAACAAATTCATTTAAAAAAAAAACATACATTGACTTTGCACTGACGGAACTTGCTTACGTTGTGATTTAATTTATCAATGATAAAATAAAATGTGAACTATTGAATTTCACAGGCCAAAGGTGTAAAAGATTCTCTGGGTGGTGATTTTGGATCAATGTCAACCATGAGTGGACTGTCACAGCTAGGCAGCTCCACATACTATCCTAGTGAGGGTCCATCTTCCATGGAACCAGATTTAGCAGGAATGGGAGTGGGAATGGCAGGAGTACCACCCCACGCTCGAGCAGCAGCACAAGCTGCCGCGGCAGCGAAGGCTGACTATGGCAGACAGAAAAAGAAGTTTGTATCTTTTTATTTTTGCTCTATTACAATATAATATTTTGCCGATCAAATCAAAACAGTGATGTATGTTTAGTATTTTTATATATTCTATTGGATAGCAAAAATCTAAAGTACACATTCATGGAAATATTGCACTTGTCATTTTAATTCAATCAAAAATCCACTATACTTACATACATGTCTTATAGATGCATGTTTTTATACAGTTTTTGCATGGATATTCTGTCAATGATTTCAAAGAAAATAACTTTCATAAGCAAATTCTCCAAATTAATTATAAAAAGTGAGAATATACATAAACATAACTTTCTTATGCAGGCATATAAAAAGTTGATCAATATTTTCTTTCTGTATAATTTTAAATAGTAATTTTATCTTCAAAAGCCAATGGTAATCACCGGTGTTTGATTAAACATAAATGTTTAAGTTTTATTTTCTTTGTCAATTCCATATTCTGTTATTGAAATGGACAAAAACAAAAAAATAATGGTAACCTCTCCTCTCCACGAAGCAGCAGAGAGAGGGACTACCGGCACGAGCTGCTGGGTGAAGCTATGAAAGCTGGCACACCTTTTGCCCTGTGGAATGGACCTACCATTGTGGCATGGCTGGAATTATGGGTAGGGATGCCAGCATGGTACGTGGCTGCTTGCAGAGCCAATGTCAAGTCTGGCGCTATCATGAGTGCACTCTCTGATCAAGAAATTCAACGGGAAATTGGTAAATAAACAGACCCTTCAATTTACTACAATATTATAAATATATTTTTTAAATCAGTCTACTACAACGATGGTACCCTTCAAGATCAAAATATTGAAAGCATAACATAACCCTTTGGTTTGAGTTCTTATTGATAATATGGAAATTCACCTAAGATGAAAAATATTATGTTTGAAAACGTAAATGTATATGCTACTAAAGAGTCTCCATTTCCTCAATAAAACAAAACTGAAAAAAAGGTTTTCAACAACCAATAAAATAATATGATACCACTATGATAATGAAATTTTTATTTTTTGCATCCTCAGAAAAAGATATGTTTACCGTCTTTCATTTATTTTCTTTCTGTTAAATATACTTTTCAGTAATCATATTCAATCATATCAATTCATAATTGATCAATTATACAGGTATCAGTAATCCATTACACCGATTAAAATTGCGGCTGGCAATTCAAGAGATGGTGTCTCTTACCTCCCCCTCAGCCCCACCTACAGCGCGGACTACACTTGCATTTGGAGATATGAACCATGAATGGGTTGGCAACTCGTGGTTACCCTCTTTAGGTAAATATGGTTTTTTTTAAACTATCATATGATAATTTTAATTCATTATTTTAGTATTACAAACAACTTCTCAATGAAATACATGTGAGAAGGTGATACCTTTCCAATTGGTTGTATTTATTATCTTTCCCAATTCGATGTCCAATATATTTTTTGGTCATCTGGGGGCTGAGATTCTGCTTTTCAGTCGGTAGTATCGAACATTTGATGTAGAAATACTTATAATTTTATAATAATCAATTATTATCAATCACGATTTATGTATTATTAAATATTCATAATACAGCATTACTTTTACGCAAAAATCACCCGAAATCATAAAATCACAAAAATTATGACTAATTACATTAAAATGAATATAGAAAAAAATCATAATTAGGTATTACCATCAAAGCACGAATTACCAGCAAAATATAAATTATTACTGATTGTGATAAAGCAAATGTTTAAAAATATATAATTAGGCATTACCTTGAAGCAAAAATCACCAGCATAAATAGTATTATTACACTAGTATTATATCTTATCTAGATAAGTTCATGTAAAGAAATAATTTCCGATCGGAGGACATGTTTTCAAATTTTATTTTAATGTTGGGTGAAAATTTTAAATATTTATAATATTAATGATTCCTTCTATCAGCCTCATCATTCTTTATTGATTTAGTTTGTCATAATTAATGTTTTTACTAATATTTTATATGGTCATAAATATTACACAAAACAGAAAAAAACTGCTAGGCGCCAACCCTTACATACGTCAATATATTGCCAACTTAAATTTTTTGACAGCCTAACGTCAGGAACTCAGACCCCAGATAACTTATTTTTTTAGATACTATTCTTCACTTTTTCCAAACTTTTACATCCATTGTAGTAATTCTTAGAAAATCCGATCCATATCAAAGAAATAACAATGCACATACATCTATATGTTGATTTGTAAATTGATAATAAACAGATTAATTTACGAGGATTGGTTGTCAGCCAATTCAACTCATTGGATACCCAGTTATGGATTTTTGAATTTTGTTAACATCCATACTATATAGCTATAGATTTATTAAAATTTAAATGTATAAATATCTATTCCAGGAATGCCCCAATATCGCACAACCTTTATGGAATGTTTGGTGGATGCCAGGATGTTAGATCATCTCACAAAAAGAGATCTCAGAACCCAGCTGAAAATGGTCGACAGTTTTCATAGGTAAGAATTATAAAATAGTGATATTTTGCATGTGAAATAACTCGATTTAATAAATACGAGATGTCTTTTATCTACATAGATAGTATTTTTAGGTAATTAACGCTGCTGTTGAATCTATCTGCAGTACTCAAAATTCATTGTTATATTTTGCAGAACAAGTCTTCAGTTTGGAATTTCGTGTCTGAAGCGACTGAATTACTCTCGATCTCTTTTGGAAGAAAGACGGCGAGCGAGTGAAAATGCCCTTCAAGATGTTCTCGTTTGGACCAATGAGAGATTGATTAAATGGATAGGACAAATTGGTCTCAAAGTATGTTGCAAATATTACATTATATTCAATAAAATTATTGCCACATTCTATATAACTTTAATTATATTATTGTTTCAATTTTGTAGGATTACAGTAACAACCTTTCGGAGTCAGGAGTTCATGGTGCACTTATTGCGCTTGATGATGGGTTCGACTCGAATAGTATGGCGCTAGCTCTTCAAATACCCACACAAAATACACAGGTAGAGATTCTTTATTATTTTTAAAGTATGGAATTAATTAACACCCATGTAAAAAATAATTAAACATTTAAGACTTTGACTTAAGAAGATGTTTATAATTGAGAGAGACGATTCTACTATTGGCTTAGGTATATTATATACCTCTTACCTAAGTGAAACTGTACAGAGCCCGCTATCAGCGCTTTTAGTTTCCTGACTATCTAATTTGGATCTTTTCCGCATGTAATCTAGCTAATGATCTTGCTATAAAAAACTGTTTCTTTCATGCTAAAAACTTTTCAAATAGGAAAAGCAATTAAGAAAAACCCCTTATAGAGGATCAACGAACAAAATGTTTTATTTCGCTGTGGAAATCGTTCAGAATGAAGCGGTGAGCTCAGTTAAAAGCTAGATCACTATGTCTATTCACTACTGTTGACTCTTTTAACCACATCTACCCCAAATATAGAGCATATTGGGTAAAAGTAGCGTTTCATGTCCAAAATTAAGTTAATGCCTTTTACGCATACGACACAGAGATCCATCACTATGTCAAATTAAATACTTTATAATTTTTTATTCCTGCGTTTACCAGTCCACAAAATATTTCTCCTATTTTCACCGATTTGAGAACATTTTTATAAATTGTCTGCTAACTTTGTATAATAATTATTATGAATATATCTTTTTGAAACATTACTTTATCGTAACCAATATTTTGTTGGTAATTTTTGTTTTACTGGTAATGTCTATTATGAAACATTGGAATTGAATGAAGGAACCAAAACCCCAGATAACCAAAAAAAATAGTATATATTTCATTCATACCATCAGTTATAATTATCCTTATTTATTCTGTATATTGAAGCAGGCATAATATACAAATATCAAAAATGGGTACAGGTCTATCTGTGTGAATTTAGTGTATCTTTGTTAGTGCAGTGTATGTGTGTGTGAAATGCTGCCAACTTATTAACTTAAATTAATGCTAACTTAATTTCGGACAACAAACGCTACCCGTACCGCATATTGAGATCAATTTGTGGTATTGCAATACTACATATTGAAAAATATATCCAATAGCAGCATCCATCTAAACTCACACTCATACAGGTGGAAGATATCAATAATCGAAGCAATTTCGTTAAACATCACCATTACTCTCCACATTGGCATGACTACTGGCAGGTTAGTTCTGCATTTAGGAATAAAAAGGAGCTGATGTTCTCAGTTTATCAAATAGTTTTCAGGAACGCACAGACCAATATTAGCCAGAGGGGCAGAGTTATCAATTAGGCCATGCTTAAGTCGGAAAAAATGCGCCATCAAATACATATTCCTCCTTAGTTTTAAGCGACAATTAGAAAGCATGCCTAAAATGAAAGCAGTTGGATAAAGCCACGGAAAATATCCATATACCCATAACTACAGAAGTCTCACAAATTTCTTCTGAACCATCTCCACCAAATTATCATAATTCAACTGATTCAAGGCTTAAACAACCAATCCACTCTCTAACCTGCTTCGAACTAATGAATTATACAGAGTTTTGAGTATTGTAATATCTGAAAAGATCCTGGGCATACGTAAAACGAAACCCAGTGTTTGAAGTGCCTTACTACAAATGGCAACCATATGATTTTTAAATGAAAAGCTACTCACAAACACAATTCCAAGGCTTCTTACAGATGATGCTATTCATTGTACCGAAAAAATAAGGTTTTCAAAGCTCTAGTAAACAATAAAATATTGCATTTCCTAATATTAAATTCCAGTTTCTTACGCCTACCTCAGTGTAATATATTATCTTTATCAATCTGAAGTTGACGACAATCGTCGAAGTTTACAACTTCCAAAAAGTGTTTCAAATCATCAGCAAATAACAAAATCATAGCTGTTTTAATGACCTTTGCTATGTCATTTATAAAGATCTTGAACAGCAGTGGTCCCAAGTTTGAGCCCTGAGGAACACCAGAGAATGTGTCAAACATCTGCAATTGATACAGGCCATATGACATATATTGCTTATGGTTCCTAAAATAACTCCCGTACAGCCTTATGAATCTATCCAACAATTTTATCAATTAGAGTTCTTCCAGCAGGATGTCGTAATCCACTCAATCAAAAGTCATTGTAAGAACAGTCAACCTGGTGGCCCCTATCTAGTATGATAATCAACTATCCACATTTAATTGATTCAATCCTTGCATTGAATATTTATGTGAACAAATGTACTTTAATGTGAAGTTTTGTAATCGCTGCTATAATTATAATAAATATTAGTTAAAAAACATTATCACTAGTTGTGTCAGCAGTATCTTTGGGATTTTTTTGTTCAGATTACAGAATAGAACTGACATGCGTGTTATTTGATTTCAGGCACGACAACTTTTAGAAATGGAGTTTGGCAATCTGCTGCAAGCGGGCACGGAGCGGCCTCATCAGAGATCGGGAGAACAATCACACATCTCCAATGACAATAGTATGGCTGCTAAAGCCTCTTGATACACGGCCACCATCAATTAAACTACTCTACACATTCTACGCAGACAAGTTGAACTCATAATTAACAACTATTCCTCAGGACCCACCCCATACTGGACATTGTTCAATCTGTGAATTCGATAATCCTGATGCCGAATAATTAATTACAAACTGTGTCTCTAAGTGAGTTAATATGCAAACGCAACACTACCGACCAAAATCCACATTCCTGGTTTATAACTTCAGTCGAAATGTAAATTTTCCAATAATAATTAAGTGCTCAGTTGATGGAAATAATTTATGCTAATTTTGACTGTTTGAAGTTCGTGTGCATTATTGGAAACCATAAGAAACCATGAGGCTCAATTTGAAATCGATTTGTCAATCCATCTGAAATAAATCATCTTGGCAATTCTACAATTGAATTAAATAAGTCTCCGATGTGGTTTCTGCTCTAGCTTCCAATGGAGAACCCGATGTGTGTATTTAAAGATAAACCTAATTCATGATCCCATGATAATCTTAAGGTGACTGCTTGTTGATATTTTAGTGTAAGTGATAAAGTGTAACCAAACAGTTGAAATTTCAACGCCCAGTTTTCTCTAGTCTTTTATACGATACGTTTCATTACCTGCCAACTGTTTACGTTTGTTTTGCGTTAATCTTACGGACGTGCGATTCTCAGACGATTTTTTCAAACGATAGTTAATATTTTCTTTTAGCGAATGGTACTATTACTTTATGATAATTAGTTTGTACATTAAGAGAATGTTAAATGTTTCATGTCGTATTTTTGAATGCCATAATTTTTTATGTTTTAAAAACTACCAAATTCATATATTATGTAATGATGTGTAAAGAATGTGTGGATTAACAAAAATGATGTTAGACTTGTATGAATATATAAATTAAATTATACTGTAAGTCCTTTTCTAACTCTATGAAGGTCTCTCACTACTCTCTATTGATATTCTGCACTGGCAGAACTTTGAAAATGGATTTTTCTTTTGTATAAAATGCTTGCCCTTCCAATCAAATAATAATTTTAGTTTAGTCAATCCGATAACATAACTTGAAGATAATTTGGTGCAATTTAATAAAAGTGCTGTTCTATCTATGACTTTTGTCATCGACTAATAAATATTATTCAGTACACTGAATTTGTTCGACAATAATGCCAATAAACCTCTTTTTACGCTCTGCAAAATCTCAATAATAATTATATGATTTTAGGAGCTTTTAAAAGTCTGGGTGCTTATTTTGGACAGGTGACTAGCTCTAATCTCAGATATACATATTACATTAATCTAATAATTGTATCTCAAAAAATATACGAAAGCCTCAAAACACATGTTAATTTTATAAATTGTAACATTAGATTCTATGACATCTTTTGGATACTGCTCTTATATTATTTGACTACATCTCCATAAAAATCATAACATTTTCACGATCACGTTAATTGTTCAACAATCTGTAATCAAATTTTTTATACCTCATTTATTCTAGTGTACATTGCTGTATTGTTTTTATCTGTAAATAATTCATTTTATATTATCAAAACGCCTTTTATAACAGATAATATCATTGATACACATCACATCTTTAATAAATCAGTGTACATTCTTCATAATTTATATATATTATATATAAATACATATTATACAATATAGGATGAAATTAATCCTATTTATATGTGCATTAGTGCCAGATTTATATTTACTGTAATTATGTACTTATTGGAAATTGCTTATTCGCAATTACAAAACAGGTAAAGCTATCCTGACATACAGCTAAATTATGTATCTTCAAAGATATTTATTGCATATTCACTAATGAAATCAGTTCATAGATAATTTTATAAAATTTTCAATTATTTACTATTTTTCCAATTCTAAAGTGAACCGATTATAAATCAAAATACATCTAAGATAGAAATAATAATTTTGGAAATGAAACAATATATCCAATAGAAAATTGTTGCTTTTGAAGGCTAAAATAATAAGTCATGACAAGAATATTGTCAAATTAAAATTGCCAAGATGAATATTTGGTAGTGATTGAAATTATTTCACTTTATCCATTAGAATTAACATAAATCTCTACTCATTTAACCGACTTTTGGTAGGTGTTCATGTAATTGTGTCGGTTAGTGCAGAAGCAATATGTAAAAATCAAAAAATTCTTCCATAATTTACAAAGATCTTTTTTCCTATAAAAATAATTACAATATGTCGCATACTGTCATATAACGCCAACGAATCAATTAATATCTATATTTAATTTGCATTTTATTTAATCTGACTGACAGATAAAATAAACTCCAACAGAATTTCATTGATTTTGCATTTGATACATTTTTTTAAAATACTATAAATACAGTGTGTGTCGTGTACTGGAATTGAATCCATGTTTCCAATTTACAAATTTGTATTTCATATTCAATAGTTGGATATTTCATAACCAAGCAGAAATTTTTATATGTTCGAATCTGTTGCTTATCAACATTAGTGACCCCAAACCATGTGTGATCTTCAAATTCTAATCATTTTATGTAATAATTTATTAAATGGCTACCTAATATAAGTAAATTTCCAGAAGTATGGTTTAAATTTTACATTGACTATATTTAATCATTTTGCTGGATAAGACAATGGATTCTTTCTTGTTTCCAATCAATCCTGGAAAATTGTCAGAAAAATCATGGAAAAATATTGTCATCGATTTTTTTGTAGTTAAATAAATTTAGATTTAGAAACATATCAAAGTAGATAAAGTTTTTATTCTAGAATGACATTGATTTAATCATAAACTCATATCTTTTTGATACCCCACTACAATATAAAGGAGTTTAGGTAATATATCAAATGCAAAGTGGAAACATGAGATCGGTCTGGTCAAACATAATATTTTCCAAAAATATTATTGAGGAAGTTAGAAACTTGATAAGAATTCATAGGGTTAAGCTCAAGTTACCTAAATTATTGATGATTTATTTTATCACTTAATAAAATAAATATTTATTTTCTGAATTTATATAATTTATTGTTAATATTATTTTAGACAAATTGCTAGATAAACTTCATTGTATGCAGAATAATGTAATTGTGTTTCGATAAATCACTTGTGAAAATAATAAAAAAAGCAAATCAACATCAAGTGCATTCGCTTAATAATAACTTTTGGTTATTTTATTTTTATACTTTTGAATGGTAGAATATATTATATATGTTTGCGCAAAAACTTACTGGGTCTTGAGTGGGTTAATGACAAAGCTAATTCAGCACAAATTTGCAAGTAAAAGCAATAAATATTTAATCAAATACAGTAAATTTATTTTCTAAAATCAAAACCAAAGCGGGCATCGCTGTTTATATGAACATTTTTTCTTTTTTAATTTTGGTGCCATAATAGATTGACTATTTTCTAGGAAGTATAATGTGACTGTCGGAAACATTAAATTGTATGATGAACATTTCATTTTATCATTATTAACATTATGAAGTATTAATGTTTAGTGTATTACTGCTTCAGACTGTTGATTAAAATGTCATTGTTAGATTTATATTTCTTCAAAATTAAAAACTAGTTTTAGTAAATTACTTTTAGAACATAACCAAAATTCTTTTCAAGATTTGAATATAATAAACTTTCAGTGAACTGAATTTTGTTCATGCTCCCTAAGAAAATTTGACCTAAAAAAAGAACACTGAAAACTTTTTATTTTAATAATATTCATATCAAAATTCCTATTGTAATGAGTGATAATATGTGAAAGAACCCTTCTCTTGATTGTTTTCATCCCGTTTGATTATGTTTTCTGTGCATCTTTCTATTGTAATATACTAGCCTTGTGTTAATTTCGGTTAAATTTATAACCCCTGTCATAATATTATTACATAAATCAAACAAATTTCCAGTGGTGGTTAAAACTTTTTTATTGTAGATAATTCAAATACCAACATTTCATGTGACCTTTCAAACAACTGTTCTCTTTTGTATCGTAAAATAATTTATCTGAAAAGCGTTATGTGAATAAAAGTGGTTAAATCCAAAAACAATAATAAATTATCATAACTGATGTTAACATACATATTTATTTTGCTATACCCAATAGAAAATAGACTTTTAATAGTCTATGAACTACAGTATTACCTTTAGAGAAATGACATTTAGGTAGGTACAGAAAGTAATATAAATACATAAAGAATAATTTTATGAATTTAATAGATGAACATTTGTAATAATAATGAGTATTGTTGTGTAAATAATTGACCATTATATTTTAGCATAAACTCCATTCAAATCTTTGTATACCGATAGCTACCATTTTTCCATAAGAAGTTTTTCATATGCGCCGTAATGGTACAACTATTTTATTACACATGTACAATTTGACGTTACATAAATTTTACCTTTTTTAATTCCTTTCATTTGTAAACTCCATGCTCTGTAGATTGAGTCATATTTATCAGTTACCATTTTGATAAAAAAATGTATATAAATATAATAAAATAATATGGTGACAATTTTTAAGTGATCATTTAATACAAGAACATAAATAATTAGAAGTAGCCATAATGTACACATGTTGATTAAAAATAAATATGAAACTATTCAACAAAAATATTTGTTTTGTTACCTAATATGTCCACCTTGATATTATCATATTTGTAATGTTTTAATCCAGCAGTCATACATTGGTACCCAAAGGATATAGCACTGCTTCAGAAACGTCCTGCAAGTCAATTGGCTTGATTCACTGATTAGTGAATGGAAATGCATATCAGCAAAAAGCTTAGAATGGAGAGAGCTATGCTCTAGCTATATATCAGATTCAGATTTTCTGCCTCAAGAGTCTGAATCTATCCTGCCTATTCCTTAGGCTGACCAGTCGTCGGTGTCCCGAAAGGCCACTAAATACTATCTATAGAATGTATTCGGCGGAGTTACGGGATGCAGGTATGAGCTGGGAGGACGCAAGAATACTGGAGGGCGACTGGGATTCTTGGAGGCAACAAGTGGGGTCCATATACTCCACTTAGGGAGCGGATATGGAAGAAAAAGAAGATAATTTAAATCATATACTTTCGTTATTTTTCTTTCTACAATATTCTTTATTTACTTTTTGACTGAGCAATAACTTATATCCACTAAAAGATGTGTACTAAATAAAAGTAAAAAAATACGATGAGAATCGAGGTACATATGTAAAAAATTTAATGTCGCATTGTGTGTGGAACCTCGTTTTGAATTATACCATTCATCAGAAAACTATATCATATAAAAGATTATAATGATTAACTGAAGTTGTGACAACTCTATTCGTGTGTATTTTCAAAACAATATTTAACAGTTTAGTGTGGAAATGGCAATGGAAAACTTGAGAAACATAAATTTGGTAAGTTTTCACAAATTTGCATGATTTTATAGGAATTTTAAATTTTTTAAGTGGCTTTTCTCATTTCCAAAATAGCTGCCCTACAGGTGTAAAATCTGTAAGTCCACCTTGTAAAATTTGGTTGACATGGAAGAGATTAAAGATTTTTAAAAATTATAATACAGCGAAGATAAAATTCAATAGATGCACTCAATTCGTGGGAATAGAGTTGTAACAACCAATGGGAAGTTTTCATAGACGAAATATAAATATACCTCTACGGTATATTTTATATTTTCGATTTTTTAGTCATGGATTTTAAATGCAAAACAAAACAAAAAAAGATTATTATTTTAATTTTGTATGTATTACAAATAACAAAATATAATTCACATGATAATACTATACATTACAATCTTAAATACACCCAGGAATTATGAATATACTCCAATATAAATTGCAGTTATAACTAAATGCTGAAAAAATGATAGTTAAAATCTATGAGTTTTACCTTTTCATCTTCCATATTTTAAAACAAACAAAGCAAATATGCTATTACAGCATATAATATAATATATACAGACCAATCAATCTTTTTTTTTCCCACCCATTCTACTAATTGCCCTGCAAACTTTCTTCTTGAGTTCCTTTTGTCTTTTTAGTTTCTTCCACGCTACAACTTGGTTTTCTTTTTTATGTTTTTGAATTCGCTCAGAAACTGCCGTTTTAGCCTGTAGCTGTTTTTGTTCATAGTTAGTCTTAATCATTTTCATAACATTAGATACTTTTTGCTCATGCGGGCTTTTTATTAATGCTATTCTATTCTTTGTCATGGCTCCCTTTTTACTGGTGTGGATTTTATTTTTGGGCTTATCTTTATACGGCAAATTTTTCTGCAAAGTTTTCGGTATCACCAGCGGTTTAAACACTTTTGGCTCTCTTTTTATATCCTTGTAAAGAGAATCTATATTGGCATCATATTTTATATTATTTTCTCTCTTCAACTGACCTAGAGTCTTCATGCCAGACCATACATTTTTCTTATCGATTTCCAGCAATAAATTTGTAACAGGCGTATAGAACTGAGTGACATTGACTTTGAACCACGTTCTGCAGAACACAATATCACTTAGTAATATTTTGTCTTCAAAGGTTGCTCGGAAACATCCTTCAGGTTTGTTAATGGCTCTCTTAATCTGTCCTCTAATTCCTGAGACTGTTTTTATTTTAGCACCTTCAAATTTGGCAACTTCTAGAGAACTATTAAACATGTCTTTGATGAATGCTGTCTTCTTTAATATTTTCAAAGGTGTACCGACTAATTTTAATTTTTTTACTATTTGCGTGGATTTATTAATTTCATTTACGCTCCCTGTAGCAGCTATTCTAAAACCCAACTGTTTTAACTGGCTGGAATCATTCGACAAGGTTTGAAGCGCCAACAGGCCTGTGTGTTGAGGAGTTATCGGCCCATAAAAATGCATATTACAGGTAACGTGTTCAGGGGTGTACTTTAAATATCGACACTTCATATCATCCTCAATTTTTGAAAAAATTGGAACAGTTTGAAACCGTCTCCAGCCCATGGATATTATCAGAGGATCATTAGTTTTAAGAATTTTTTTATACCATCGATGTCTTTTCACTTTGCAACTAACGAATCCTACATTTTCTTCCGTCATGTTAAGCGAACCCATCAACGTAGGATAAGTAGCATCAAAGTTTTCCACAAATTCACAGGGCATACTTTTAAAATTCATTCTCACATACATTCCTGGCCGGTAGCCTTCCACCTGCACTCTGAGACCGTCGTCTAATTCATCAAATACAGATTTATTCAATTCCGACTGTTTGAGAGCTTCCGCTTTCAAATTCTCATAATAAGCATGATCGCCTGATATTCTATGTTCCTCAGGATTATCATATTCCGTATTAAATTTAGCTTTTAATTTTAGTTTCTTTTCCAGTATTTCTGCTTTAGACATATTGGCCGTTGATTTTTTTAATTTAGATTTTTCAGTATCCTCTGTTTTATGTTTTTCTCCAGTTTCTAAATCTTCAAAATCTCCAAAGAGATCTTCGTCAGAATCCCCGAATTCAGTATCATCCAATTTGAGCAAATCCGTAGCATCTTGCTCCCATGAGCGTTTGCCTGTCACAAAACAATTCAATAAATACTGTTTGGGCTCTAAATTAAGCCAATCTGTAGTGACTTTGTGAGAATGCATATAGAAAAGGGAACATTCTTCATTATTCATGTTACGCTTTTCTTCCTGAACAACTTTTTGCTGCTGCGTCACTTTTTTGAAAAGTCCTCCTAGTTCTTCACTGTTTTCTTCATCATCAGATATTTCTCTATTTTCACATGTTTTATTACTGGGATGAAATATGCCATAAACTAACTTCATAATATTTTGTGTGGTGCTCTGCCGTTCAAGATATGCTTTTCCTGCCTTCTCAGCCAAATTCTCTCTCCATTTATTTTCATCTTGCTCTACATTATCTGAATCATTATCACTTACACCATTATCTCCAAAATTATTCTCCCACGGCAAAGCTTCACTATCTTTTATTGATAGATCATTTTCATCTTCATCACTCGAGTCTGATGCATATTTTTGAATGTTCTTTTTTATTTTCTTCTTTTTATTTTTAATAGTAGCTGAGGTATCCAAATCTCCATCAGATTCTGATGACATATCGTCTTCAATTCCTGAAGACTCCTGAACATCATCCAAATCCAAATCACTCTGATCTTCCATTTCCACATCATCATCTTGTATTTGTTTATCTTCATCATCAACCATACCGGAGTATATAATATTGCCATCAGAAAAAAGGCGGAATCCAGTGTTTTTCATTTGGTCATCAACTGTCTCTTTTTGCTCAACAACACTTTTCAGCATAGCTTTCTTCTCAGAAGTAGAATCATCTTCTTTATTCTCTTTGTGTGAATGCGAACCCTTGAGCTCAATATAAACGGCATCTTTGTCATAAACAATACCTCCGACACCAGAAAATGGAGCATAGATGAGTCGTTCTTTCTCTAAGAGTGTTCTTTTCTTTTGTGCATCAGGAAGAGGACACGGGTCGGGCAAGAAACTTAGTTCGTTAATCTTCATATCTCCAACACCTGAAAAAATACAGGTTTATTTACATAATTATCTTGCCTTATACTTAACCTATTTCAGACAGTTAGGGACTCATTACACTGAATTATTTATACATGTAAAAATTATGAAAAGTACATTTTCTATGTAAATATTTAATCATAGATTATCTTAAAAGATAAATTACAAAATGATTGTTAAAACAAATCTGTATGTGCTGTTTTGCTTTTTTTGTAATCTGTGTGTTATTATTATACATATGAAAACCCACACGCTTTACACTCATGTATTCATTTAACACTTATTTTCAATCTACAATGCCAAACAGAAATTTATCTCAAGTAGTTACAGTCAAACCTTGGAATACTTTGTTCGCAAAAAAAATTTATAACTTGATTACAAGCAAATTCTTGCGGTATGTGCTTCTTTGGAAAAAGATGAAAAAAAGAACCTATATCAAAGCAAAAGAGAATGCAATGCTCAGTCACAAAACCCCACTTGTGTATGCACAAAAATTCACGAGTCTTCAAAAAATGCAAGGTGCAGGAGAGCTAGTCAAACATTATGTGGAGGTCCAACAACAAAGCGACTTGTATCTTGTTTTTTGAGTGGATCAATGAGGTTTTCGGCCCTATAGTAAAAAAATACAGCAGCAAAAATAATAGTGATTCTGTCAGAGGCAGTGAAAGTAATCCTACTCAATGATCCTCTTATCTTCTTCTCCCTCCTTTACACAACCTTAAATGAATTTAATTTAATTAAGTGGTTTAAACAATAAAAATATGAAGAGATATGTATGTTTTTTGTATGAATATTGTTGGGTTGAGGAAAAAACCATCTCAGTTATCAATATTTCTTATGGGTAAATGGATTACTTGGATTACAAAAATGTTTTCGGAATGAATTATACTTGTAAACCTCTCTCTTGTAGGGTAAATGTGTATTTTCAAATAGCACAGATGTAACATTGGAAAAACGGTATAGTGGCCACATAAAATTTTTTCAACCTAGGGCTGCACGCAGTTCCCGAACTGGACAATAGATTCTCTTATATTTTATGGTTTGAATATACCTTCATACAAAAGTAAACTACATCCGAGAAGTTCTTTTTAAAAAAACCTAAACCACCTAACCATTAATTTACTAATCGATTTCTGATATTTTCAATATACAACAATTTACAATTTTTGTCATGTTATGTTTTTGTTTGTATTACCAATATGATCATTATTTGTTTATCATGCCTGCCTGTTTTAGTATAGGATTAAAAAGTAATAATTTAAATACTATATTTATAATATATAAGATCACCATATGATGATACTTTATAAATACTATACAAAATAAAATTGGTATCATTACTGACCAGCTATGTGCATCATGGCATCTTGTACCAGAGGCACACCTCTGACATATCCATACAGGACGACATCACGGTTGACACGAGGATTCTTTCTGATCAAGTCCTGATTTGTAATATCTTCCATCCGGTCTGCCAAAACATATGCATGTGCGGTTCTCCAGCTCAATTGTCTAAATTTCATTACAGATATAAAGCGAGATAGATTTTTCACTTCATTCCTTAAATACTCGCCATGGAGAATACCAGACAAGTAAAATAGCTTTGCTCCAGCATAAACTTCTGTCCAAAACCTATGTTTTAAAAGCTTTTTCTGTCGCTTTAAAGTTTTTACATTTTTAATCATATCCAGATGAGTTAAAACACCCATAATTTTGGGCATACCATGAACTTGGCATATGTTTAAAAATTCGAAAATTTCCATTTCGAAACCAAAGCTGGCGTCACATAAAAGCAGGACGAGATCGACACACTTTGCAATGTCAATCATCGAATTAATATCGTTGTTACATTCAATTAATGTGATTCTTCTCTTCTTAGACGTAACCAACGTTATTGGCCCCTGAATATTGGTCACATTCGTCTTGACAAAACTCTTAATGAGATTGTTTATTAACGTTGTCTTACCGACCTTTGGCGGACCGACAATGGCAACTACAATCGGTGGAGGTTCGAGGGATGTTTTATCAACGACAGGTAAATGTTGTTTTTTAGCAATTAGATCTTCTTTTCTTCGAAAACTCCGCTCAGCTCGAACGGCTGATTTAATTGCAAACGCTTTGGGATTTCTCTGTCGGTCGGTCAAATTTTCTTCAGTTTTCTTTTTGGACTTCTTTTTATCAGCTTTTCTTCCCGAATGCGGATCTCGGTGAGATTTTTTCTTATCAAACACTTCATTATCTGCCATGTTTGAGATATTAACCTGTTTAATCGATGTAATCGAAGTTCATTCAACCGAAAAACAATTACTGACTAGACCGTAGGACACCAAAAATAACCTCAATTTAACATGAACACTATACTCATGCGTTTTTGACAACAGATTTTAGTGTTAACATTATCAAAAAATTGAAAAGGGTTAATCTGTAACAATATTTTTTCACCACGAATATGAATAATTATGAAATTATTTATTTCTATCATTCGAAACTATGATTTACATTGTTTGTCAAGTGTAAAAATCAAAAAAGAAATATTATTGAAATTTTAAGATGTAGCGTAAAAATGAATTAATCGCAGCATTATACTGATGAATCGTTTTAATAGCATTATTGAAAAAATATATATTCCAAGCTTGGCATTCATATTGTGTTTTTGTTCTTAAAATATTTATATTATGATAAATGACAGAAAAATATGCGTCACTATGTTTCAGAGCTATTAAATTAAATATAGTTAAGCAATAGACATCCAAGCCAAAAAACTATTTTTTCCTTTTATTGCACATAATGCTTTGAAAACATTTTACTTACTTTCAAACAATTTATAAAACATGCATGTGGTGCATGTTATTTAGTGACGAATAACGACTCTACCTATTCCAAATTATAATATTTCACGATCATAATACTACAATACTTTCATTTTTTTTCAATAATTGTCCGTGTATATTATTGTAGCGTGTTGTATCGATATATTGTTTGATTTATCAACAAAAATACAGTAAATACAATCAATTCAAAGGTTTTATGGAAAAAGACTTATATAATATTGATACAAATTCAAGTATAAGACGACCAAAATTTTAATTAGCAGAAGACGTCCAACCCAAATAAGATTCAATAATTTTTAGAGTAGTACGTTTTTCAATAATCTAGTAATCAGGAAAGATATATTACAATTATGTATAGTAAGTATTTAAATTTCAAATTGCAGTCTTAACAATATGAAAGTCATACTAAATTTTACTTTGTTTCTAAAAAACTTCAATCGCGTTTTACTTGCAATCGGTAGATTGTGGCTTGGACCTCGTCTGCTTAACTACACTTAATTATTTTTCGCATTTTTGACTACCCAAATTGTGTGAGAAGACTTTTTAGCCATTTCAATAGTAAAAAAGAAGCTGAAAAACTTATTGGTCATCTTTCAGAAACAACCCTGAAGCCACAGATATTAATATCATTCTAGCAAAGATGGAGTGGCAGATTTCCCACAATTTTTAAAACTTAATATTACCTTTTAAAAATAATTTACTGACCGGTTTTTGATTATTTGAATGAACAAGAATCTTTCATATATTATATTTTTGTTTCTATTCGCAAGAAGACTATTATTTGTTTGTTATGTCTACCTATTATAATGCAAGATTAAAAAGAAACAAAACACCACACAAATAATGGTTTTTATTCGTATGTTCACCAGTCCCTAAAATATTTATCCTATTTTCACCGGTCCGTAGGTGTAAAAATATTGGGAAACGCTCTATAGACAGTATTCAGCGGCCTTCTAAGATGCCGAAAACCAGTCAGCTTGAATAATAGGCAGACCAGGTTAAGAATCTTTTTAGGCATCCTCAATATGTGGCCTAGGTCCAGTGTCGCAACTTCACTTATCAACAGTCAGTGGCTGCATGGTCCATTCTCTTCTCCTCGTTATGAATGAAGTCATACCACCGTATCCCCAGAATCCGCCACAAGCATCTGTTCTCAAAGCTTAATATATTACAGATTTAATTGTTTACTCATCCAATCAACAATCAAAAATAAAAAGTATTAAAATTCTTTATACTAGTGCTCTGTAACCTTTTTTTTTCACGGCAGACTTGAGGTTTTTTTCAAAATTTCGCAGCAAACTACAAGATAAAAATGAAAAAATGCCTCCGCTACAGTGGCATTTCTCATGGTTTTCTGAAAGGAAATTTCGGAAAAAAACACCACAGGATACCCAGCATAGTCTCACAGCACAGCAGTGTTCTATAAGGTTTATGAATATTACAAAATATTTTTTTGTATGAAGTTTGATTTCGGTCCAAGGTTATGGAACAGAAACCATCCTAACTTGGGAACTGACTGTACATATATGAAAAAAATAATATGCACGAGTGTTTATTTATAACTCTAAAGAAAAGAATATACCTAACATTTGAATACTTACCTTTTTATATTTTAATTTACATAGCTTTCCCAATGTGCGTGTGACAGCTAACTTACAATTAAAAATTTCCAAAATGTATTCTAAAAGGTGGGGATGACATAATTTATGAAAATAATAAAAGTACAAAAATATAAGCAAAATTTATTTAATAAAGATTAAGATATAATTTAACGTCTTGCTCGTTTTGTTTTGGCTAATAACGGTTGTGATAAAGGTAGTTTTAAAATAATAGTATCACCAACTACGTGAGCTCCTACCACACGAGCCATTTTATTCAAATGAATTACAGTAATTTTTAATAGATTAGACAATACTTTCACATCTGGTATCAAATAATTATTCACTAATAAAAGTAGCGTGATGATATAGCAGATAGATTTATCTTTTAATGACTGTGGTCTTGTTCTTCCTCTTTCACTCGCCATTGAAAATGTTTCCAACACAAAGTTATTAAACAATTCTGAATAGGGATAAACAGTATAATTGCTTTTGCTAATTTTTTTGTAGTCTTCTGATAAATATTTTATTAAACAATCAGTATAAAGCAATAGCGCACCGAATAAATCTTTTTGCGGACTCATCGACAGCTTTAGTTTTGAAAAATGATTTGCTATATATTCTGTTAGTTCAATCTCATGTGAATCTCCTTCGAAAACAGTATGAACAGTCACTTTAAGTATGTCAATTTGTTCTTCAGTTAAGAAATCTTTAATTTTATAGACGTCTTTAACATTTGAAGCACCTCTGTCCACCGGAGGAGTGTATTTATCTAAAGCGTTATCAACATTCGCAACATGTTGATTCATTTCTGCCACGTCAATGTGTTTTTCCACAACAGTTTTCTCTAGCTGATCTTTCATAGCATCTATGTCTATTGCTGATCGCTTGTACTGTTCTAAAACGCGTTTGCGCCGTTTTGAACCAAATTTCTCATTTACATCTAATTTTATAGCATCTACTGTATCATGTGCGCTATTCTGTTCAATTTTTGGCAATGCTTTCAATAAGGCGTTGCCTACTTCTATCAGACGCACTTTTCCAGTTTTTCTATTTCTTGCAATAATCACATTTCGACTATAATCATTAGAATTTTCAGTTCCAGTGTACACCATCTCATCTATAGCAACAACAACTGTTTTTTGGGAGTTTTTGGACAAGTTATTAATATAGACACCGCCTTTACAATCTTCAGTTTCAACCGTCTGCAAGATTCCATTCTGAAAGTTAAGCAATACTGGGTAGCCTTCTTTTTTCTTATATATTTCCATGGTTTCTGAGAAAGGATCTATTGTGGGATATTTAATTACCGGTCACGATCTAAAATATGAAACTGGTTATTTTATAATTATAACATTAAACCACTAACTACCGCATCCAAACCAATATTTTTGTTTAATCTGACAGCCAAAAGTGAAACACGTGAGTACCACTGTTACCAACTGATTGTTGTAATTGACTGTTCAGTTTACAAACCTGAATAAAATAATACTGGTGTAATTCCTTTATCTTACGATAATTTGTTTATTACAAACCAAATGATTACTTTTTAAATATATTTGATGAAAAGATTTGTTTCGTTTCGTTGAACAATATTATGTTTATATAAAGTTGAATATATAACTATTTTGAAGATGGTATTTATTTTAAGGTAAATATATTTCAAAATCTGTAAACTCTGGAATGTCAAACTGATCTTTGCGCCGGTTGTTGCGATTAGCGATTATTAAGTTATATTACCGTCATATCAATTCAGAAATTGTCCGTGAAACATGGCTACTAAAGCGGTGTGCGTACTGAAAGGAGATGTCTCTGGAACTATCTATTTCGAACAAGAGGTAACTACTGCCATTATTTATAAGCGGTTACTTTGCAGCAGAAAATGTTAGCATTATCACTAAGGAATTGTTAATTTTATAACCTCGGAATTTCCGGTTCTGTAAAAGCTGCCAGTTTTAAATAAATTGCGCTAATTAAATTGTTTGGAAAATCTCCTTAACTTTACGGCTCAAACGGCCATTGTTTCCAGTAAGTTGCAATAGCAATGAATATTTTTAAAAATTTACTATTTTTTTAAGTGTGTGAAGGCTACAAATCAAAATCCCCCTTCCATACACAATTACAGCGTCAAATCGTCGTAAGAAATAAATAACTAGATTAACTGAACTTGCAGGATAGAATACCTCGTAAGATCTTTGTATTCCTT
Organism: Rhyacophila evoluta; assembly: GCA_022683975.1. Taxonomy (NCBI): domain Eukaryota; kingdom Metazoa; phylum Arthropoda; class Insecta; order Trichoptera; family Rhyacophilidae; genus Rhyacophila; species Rhyacophila evoluta. The sequence goes on from JAGVSQ010000316.1 coordinate 43,079, forward strand.
ATTACCTACATCAAGGTCATACTTTTAATGTTTAAAAAAACTGATTTCCAATGATAATCCAAACTTAATTACCAAATAAAAAATAAGTTTGTACATACCATTAAATTTAAAATGAACCAACACTCTTCAATTAAACAAAGTAAAGTAATCACATCCATAATTTTAAAAAAATATACAAATATACGATTCCTAATAATTTAAAACAAATTTATTTAGCTTCTAATATGTATTACAAATTTGTTTAACTTCTTCTCTATAACACACAGCGTATTTTTTTTAGTTTTATAACCAACCTTATCAGTATGAATATAAAATAAACACTTGTTTGTTTCAGGCCTCAGATAAGCCTGTAGTAGTCACTGGAGACATTATTGGCTTAAAAAAGGTAAGTTTTTCAATACTCACATTATAGCTTAAGAATTCATTCTGTTTGTTAGCTATAGTTCCTGGCAATATACTGGCATATTTGATATTCGCATAAAAAAATATACATATTGTTTTGACCCTGCTTAGAATGTGGGTGTCTAGTGAAGATTGATAAGAAAATATTCTCTTTTATAACTAACTAGCTGAACCTGACATGCGTTGCAATGCACTATAAAAGAGTATTGTGTAATTATGTAAAAGAATAT